>PVJA010044426.1:0-16170 GCA_004027025.1 Myocastor coypus | reverse complement strand
AAAAAAAAAAAAAGAATTGACATTCAAATATTGGGGAAAAAAAACAGTGAAATGACAGAGATTAGTACTTATCTTTTAATAATAATATTTAATGTGAATTTTCTTAACTCTAAACTAAAAGACACAGACTAGTAGGTTAGCTTTAAAAACAAGACACAGCCAGATGTCACCTGCAAAAAACACTCCTCACCCTCAAAGACATCTGCAATGTGGAAATGCAAGGGTGGCAAAAGCAGCTAGAACCTGAAAGCAGGAAAAGCAGCAAAACTTAAATCTGACAAAGACTCCAGACAAAAATCAGAAGAGATCGTGAAGGTCACTACATGTTAGGAATGGTGACACTCACCAGGAAGAGGTAACAATTGTAAACATACGCCAAGTGTGGACACATCAAATTCCATAAGATAAACTCTACTTGACACAAAAGGACAGATAGATCCCAACACAATCATAGTAGGTAGCTTTAATGCTCCATTCTAATTGGTCAACCAGACTTAAAAAAAAAAAAAAAATCAGCAAAGACACACAAGAGTTAATCTATGTTGCAAATCAAATGGCCTTAAGAGCGCTCCATCAGAAGCATGGAATATGCACTCTTTTCAGTGTAGTTCTTGGAAGGTAGCTGAAGAGAACTGAATGAAGAATAGACAAGTGTCTCAGTCACTTTTCTCATCACTGGGACAAAGTATCCAGTATCTGCAGCTTGAAGAAGGAAAGGTGTATTTTGCTTCACAGATGAGGATTTTCAGTCTGTGTTGAACAGGTCGAAACACAGAAATGGCATGGCAGAGGCCTGGGCAGAAGAAAGTTGCTTATGTTATGACTACCAGGAATCAGAGACAGAAGGGAGGAGTGGGGAGGGAGACAGACCCTTCTCCTAACAGCAAGTTAGCTATGCTGCCCGCATGACTTAGTCAGCCTCCAGAAGCCCTGCCTAGCTGGATGTGATACTGCACACCTATAATCCCAGTACTCCAGAGACTGAAGCAGGAGGATAGCTGTGAACTCAAAGCCAGCCTAGGGACTACATACTGAGACACTCTCTGAAAAACAAAAAAGCATGACCTCTAGGAGGCTCTTGGAGGGCAAACCATAACACAGCTGTTCTGTACCCATCTTCTCAGGCTACTAGAAGGGGACAAAAGCATCTCACACCAAAGAAAATTATATAGAGCATCTGAACATCCGAAATCAGGTGCCAGCATGGTTGGTCTCTGGTGGGAGCTCTCTTCCTGTCTTGAAGATGGCCACCATCGTCCCTTGTCCCCACATGGCCTTTCTTCAGTGTGAGAACAGGGAAAGAGAGCTGGTAAGCTCCCTGTTGTCTCTTCAGACAGTGACATTAATTTCATCTCAAAGGCTTCTACTCCATGACTTCATCTAACCTTAATCACTTCCCAATTCTACTTCCCAAAACCACCACATTAGAAATTGGGGAATCAACATAAAAATTTAAGAAGGAAGGAAACAGCAATATTCAGCCTCTAACATCCCATCTTCAGCCCCAAAATTCATCTCCTTGTCTTGAATAAAATATACCCCTTCTAATCCAACAGGATCTGAAGTGTTAACCCATTTCAGTATGGATGCTGAAGTCTGAAATCCAAAGTATCCTCAGAATCAGATAAGACCTTCTCCAAAACACGAGAATACAACTCAGCCAATTCCTTGATTCTCTTTAATATGAACTGCCTTTCCTCCTGTATCCCCTTTTCCCCAAAGGAAACCTCACAGAATTTTCTACCATACACCTCAAAACTTTTCCAAGGCATTTTATTCCTTACGCAAGTCTCAAACCACTTCCACATTGTTAAGTATTTGTTACAGCTGTATCAATGTCTCAGAACCAAAATCTGAACCTGTACTCAGCTGCTAGAGCTGCCATCAAACTACCACAAACAAAGTGGCTCAAGCAGCACAAGCTTAGGTTTTTTTCTTTTTATTTTGTTAAATCAGAGAGGAAAAAATACTAAAACCAATGATACGAAATTTCAAACCAACATAGAAAGAAGGAAAGTAATGATGGTTTGTATATGGCTCATTGTTATCTTCAAAGCAATTGCTCACATGACAAGATATAGGCATGAAAATTTATTCAAATGGTATAGGCACAAGCCTTTTCAATTAACTAATAGAAATTAGTAGTACAGCTATCTTAACTAACATACGTATTTTTTTCCTTTTCACTTCCTTCTTTTCTTCTTTCCTTCATTCTACTTTCTCTTTCCTTTTGAATAGTTTCTTCCCATTTTTCAATTTCCACTGTAGTTTTTGGCTCTTATATACTCTTTCAGCTTCTTACACTAGGGAATCAATGCAAGGTTTTTACATGTAAGACTGACTTACTTCACCTCTTATGATTTAGGTCTAGTTGTCCCCCCAAAGCCTCATGCAATCACCAGGAGGGGACTTCTAGAGTTTGAGACTTGATTCATGATCCCTGGGATTATGTGTTTTAGTACTGATGGGATTATGGGTCTAAGTACTTCTGGGATTATGGGTGTAGCCTAAGACAGATAGGCTGAGGCAACAGACAGCCTGAATGTAATATAAAAAAAGACAGAAAGACAGACTCGCGCTATTGCTCTGCTACCCTGGTTGGTCAGTTGCCTCTGCCGTGTTTGTTGCTGTTCCACCGCCATGATCTGGATGCTCTCTGCCTGTTCCACTCAGCCCTGGGCCAGCCAAATATGGACTGAAATCTCCAGTAACCGTGAGCTAAATAAACCTTTCCTTCCTTTACTTTGAGTATCAGGTATTTGTCCCAGCAACAAGTACAAAGTAACTAAGACATCACCTATAAGTGTGTTTCAAGTGGCACCCATTTATCATAAGAATCTCAAGTTTATCCTTCTTTATAGCTGAGTAGTAGTCTGTTGAATGAAAATACCATGCCTTTTTTTTATCCATTCCTCCGTTGATGAGCATGTGGGTTATTTCCAAGATTCAGTTGTTACAAATTGTGCTGCTATAAACACAGATACACATATATTGCAGTGGTAAGATGTTTCTAATTCTGGGAAAATATCAAGAAAGGGAATAACTGGGACCACTAAGGCTAGTTTTTGAGGAACTTCCATACTGATTTCCAGTGATGGCACCAGTCTACACTCCCAACCAGCAGTGGAGAATGGTTATTTCTTCCCCACAGCCCTTCCAGCATTTGTTATTGGTTGATTTGTGTGTGTGTGTGTGTGTGTGTGTGTGTGTGTGTGTGTGTGTGTGTCTGTGTGTGTTAGCTATTCCTTCTGTAGGGAGATGGAATCTTGGTGTTTTAATTTGCATGTCTTGAATGCTCCGTGATATTGAACATTTTTTCATATATTTATTTGATACCTGTATTTCATCTGAGAAGGGTACATTCATCTTGAATGCCCATCTTAGGATTGGGTCTTTAAATTTGGGTGTCTAATTTTTTTTCCAATTGTTTATGTGCTCTAAATATAAGTTCTGCGTCTGAGGGATTGTTGGCTAAAATTTTTTCCCACTCAGTGGGTAGTCTTTGCATTTGTTGGTGATTTCTTTAATGTGGAAAAGCTTTTCAATAGGATGAAATCCCAGTTGCTGATTCTTTGGAGTATCTCCTATGCAGTTTTGTTCATGAATTCTCTGCCTACACCTATGTCTTCCAGATTTCTTGCAGTAAATTCAGTGTTTCTGTTTTAATGTTTAGTTTTTTATCTGTTTTGATTTTAGTTTTATGCATGATGATAGATCTGGGACTATTTTTAATCTCCCATACATAGACAGCCTGTTTTTCCAGCACAATTTATTAAAGAAACCATCTTTCTTCCAGTGGACATGTTTGACCCCTTTGCCCAAGGTGGCTGAGTGTATTTGGAATTGTGCCTGTTCCACCGACTCTCAGGTCTGTTGTTTGCTTGCTTGCTCCTGCCAATACTGTGCTGATTTTATCACAGTAGTTTTATAGTATAATTTGAAGTCAAAGATTGTGATGCCTCCTGCATTGCCTTTGTTACCAGAATTGCTTTTGCTATGCTAGGTCTCTTCTGGTTGCAAAGGAATTTTAGGTTTGTTTCCTCTATTTCCATGAGGTACAATAATGATATTTTTGACTAGAACTGTACTGTCTGTATAGCAGTTTGGGGAATATGGCCATTTTCACAATGTTTTTTCTTCCTATCCATAAGCTAGACATAGACATATCTTTCCATTTTCTGATACCCTCTCTAATCTTTTTTCAGGGACTGGGAAGATAGCTCCATGCCACAAGTGCCTGCCTGGCAAGTGCAAGGTTGTGAGTTCGAACCTTGGTCCCGCAAAAAAACCCAAAAAACAAAAAACCCTCAACTCTAATCTTTTTTCAGAGTGCTATAATTTTCCACATACAGATCTTTTAATTCCTTTGCTAGATTGATTTCTAAAAGTTTCATTTTGGGGGGGATGCTATTGCAAAGGATGTGTTTTCCTAATTTCTCTGCCAGTGGCTTTGGTACAGAAAGGCTAATGATTTCTGAGTGTTGACTTTGTATACAGCTATGCTTCGGGATTTGGTTATTAAATCTCTAAGTCTTTCGGTGGCGTTTTGGGGGTCTCCTACGTAATGTATCATGTCATCAGCAGCAGAAGCTTATTTCCTCATAGTTCAGAGGAGGCTGGTTGTTCAAGTTCAGAGTGCCAAGCTCTTGTAAGAGGTGCCCCCTTACGGTTGCAGTGGCTGCCTTCTCCACGGCTTGTCACGTGGCAGCCAGAGACCAGACTCTCCACTGTTTGGAGGTTGCGTGTGCTTTCATATTTTAGTGTCATCATTTTGCTGTCTTGGTACCTTAGGCCCTGTGAGGCAGAGCTGCAGTAACTCATGCGTTTGTATTCAGACGACAGATACGTGAGGTGCCGTGTAGGTGTCTGGTGATCCACATGTGATGAATGACATTGGAAACACTTTCCCATTTCCAGAGAGAGTGAGTACTAGAGGTAAGTCCTGCTCTCTCTCTCCCATGGGAAGTGATTGTATCTGACATTTTCTGCTGAACTTGGAAGTCTGAAGAGCCCTCCTCTGCCTTCCACCCAGGCTGTCCCTAGGCAACCCAGTCAGGCAGATAAGTGTGTTAGCCCTGGAACCAGAGGCCCTGGATTCAAATCTGGTCCCTGTGACTTCTGTGGCAGAGACTCACATGAACTATGAGTACTGCCATGTAGTATTGTTGCGAGGATTAAATGATTTGTAAGTGAAGCTCTTGCAATGTCCCTGCCACTTAAATATTACTTGGCTAGGACCTGGCAAGATGGCTCAGTGGTTTAAAGTGTCCGCTTAGGAAAGATTAGTTGGCTGCAGGGACCGCAGTTCGATCCCCTGCACCACATGCTGCACCAGCCCTGCCCTCAGGGCAGGCTGAGCTGGCCATAAAAATTAAAAAAAAAAAAATAAATAAAAGTTCTGAAACAAGAAAAAAAAAAAAAAAAAAAAAATATATATATATATATATATATATATATATATATATATTACTTGGCAATGTATTCAGTCCTTTTACCCTCCCCCTTTATAGATGAGGAAACTGAGACACACCCCTCTCCTAACAGAAGAGGAGGCTAAGGATCAGGATACAGGTTGTAGGGTGTTAGCTTCCTTCCCATGATACAGTAGTGGGGTCACTTCATTTCTAGTGCTTGAGTGTGGACATGGAGGATCTGGAGCTCCCACACACACACACTCTTGTCCATGTGACACAGGTAGTATCTCTGGGGAAACAGTCCGTGGAAGGATCCACAATAACTGACCACAGGGACTGGGGAGACAGCTCCATGGACTAAGCACCTGCCTAATAAGCACCATGTTCCAGGTTTGAGTCCCAGTACCACATACCATACCAGACACCAAAACCGGATGTGGTGATGCATGCCTATAATCCCAGCGCTGGGAAGACAGAAGGATCACTGTGAGTCTGAGCTGCATAGTGAGACCCAGTACCAAATAAATAAATAAATATTAAAAAAAAATAATAGTAACTGACCACAGGCCCAGCAAAGGGCTGAGCACGTTGTCCCTTTTGCCTTGCACTGTCCCTTTCTGTCATGGTAGGAGTCTTATTCCCACTTCACAGAGGAACAAGCTGAGACCCACAGAGGCTGAGGCCCATGTCCAGGACCACACAAACAGACCAAGCCACCAGAGTCAGCTTCTCCCTCCTCCGTGTCCCTATCACAGGCCCCAAGTCTCCCTCCACATGACAAGCGCTGCTCCACTCCTGCTCCATACACATCTAATCACTCACCACCCCAGAGGAAATCTCATCTCCCATTTCACAAGCACTGAGGCCCACAGTGGCCATGGAGTCACCTGTATCCCACACTCAGTGGATGGAAGAATCTCACAGAGCCCGGGATGCCCATCCTAAACCCACAGCCAAGGCGGGTCCCTCTTTCCTTCTTTATTCTTAGGTCTGTGGGGAAGTAGGGGGGACAGTGCCACTGCAATACGGCCCAACAGGGCCAGGGGCCGGGGACCTGTGGGGCAGATGGGCTGAGCAGCTCCTAGGTTCTGGAGGTTGGAGGACTCAGACAGGCTTCAGAACTCTAAGAACCCAAGAAAGGAGGTAGGGACAGAATCTTATTTTTCTCCATCCTCTCCATGGACGTTTGCAGAGCTGTGTAACTGCATTAAAAGTAGATATTGCCGGGCCCGGCAGGATGGCTCAGTGGTCTAAAGCGCCTGCTTAGGGGGCGGCTGCAGGGACCGCGGTTCGATCCCCGGCACCACATGCTGCGCCAGCCCTGCCGTCAGGGCAGGCTGAGCCGGCCGTGAAAATAAACAAAAGTTCTGAAACAAGAAAAAAAAAATAATAATAATAAAATAAAATTCTTAAAAAAAAAAAAAAAAAAAGTAGATATTGCCTCTTTAAGGGTCTCAAGACAAAACTCACAGAGATGGATTTTCTCAACCTCATTACCGTTCCCTCCCCAGGGTCAGAGGGCACATCAATAACTTCCTGTCCTCTGCTTCCCCCAGATCCACAGCAAGGCTGAAAGCCTGTTTGGGCTGTAAATCCATCTCCCCTCCCCACTAGAAATCAATAGGAGGACCCAGCGGGATGGCTCAGTGGTCTGAAGCGCCTACTTGGGAAAGCTTGGGCGACTTCAGGGACCGCGGTTCAATCCCCAGCACCACATGCTGTGCCAGCCCTGCCTTCGGGGCGGGCTGAGCCGGCCATAAAAATGAGTGAATAAACAAATAAAGGTTCTGAAACAAAAATAAATAAATAAATAAATAAATAACATTAAATAAATAAATAAATAATTTTTTAAAAAATTCTTAAAGAAAAAGAAAAAGAAATCAATAAGAATCCCAGCTACTAAATCCACCCCAAATCTAGTGGTTCATGAATCAAAGGCCTCTTCCAGGCTTGTGCTGGGCAAGCACCTGTGAAATGTCCTGTGCCCAGATGTGGAGACAGAGCGATTAGTGAGTCAGAGAGAAGCCCCTACAACTCCCTATCAAAGAACCATGGCCTAGCCCAGCGGCTGGCCTGGGAGGGTTGTGGAAGACTCCTCAACTATATGCAGAAAAGGAGTTGGAAACCCAGGAAGAGAGAGAGACACTGGGTGGGCAGCCATCCCATTCCACCAGTGAGTAACTGAGGCTCTCAAAGCAGAAAGAAATGCCCAACGTCGCACAGAAAGCAATGCATCCCCCACCCCCTGTGCCACATAGTCGGTGTTGCAGGCCCCCCAGATTCTGCTCATCTTGCAGTCTGAGCACCTGAGTTTGTGGCATGGAGACAGCAGAAGCCCCAGGCCAGGACCTACGGAGGACAGGTGGTCTACCCAGCTCCCTGGTCCTTGAGTACGGACTCCTAGGGCGGAAGCCTCCTCAGCTTCCTGGTAAGTCACCCCAGCAATGAGGATGCTTGTCAAGAAATGAGGAGACTGTAGACAGTAGCCAGAGAAAGCAGACCTTCTTGGGGACATCTCTGGCTTCTGTGCCCATCACCTGTCCAGTAGGGTCAGGAGACCCTGCCTCTGACTACCAAGCTGAGCAGCTGAGACATAGAGAATCAGATATACCTGGAGGCAGACAGGGCTCCCCTGGAAACCACCACGCAGGAGACGCCCTCGGGCACAGAAAGGAAAAGTAAGGCCTAGGAAAGAAGAAACCACCAGCCCGAGGACACCAGGCCAGTAGAAGAGGTGGGCCTGGAACCCAGAATGAGGTCAGCTCAGCTCCTGACCATTTGACTAGGTAACAGTCAAAGTCATTTTTTCTTTTAGAATAGAATATTTATTGGGAAAGAAAGCTTCTGTCCAAGTGAGGAACAGAAGGGGGACCCTAGTGGGTTGCCCCAGTCAAAGTCATTCTGAAGGAAGGTCGCAGAGGTCTGACAGTTGAAGGAGCACAGACGACAATGGGTGAGGCTCAGAGCACACATTACTCCACCCACTCACTCGGTGTGCATCGATGGAACACCCTGTGCTAGGCTTTGGTGACAGGACAGCGGACAATGGAGCCAAGGTCCCAGGGACCTGGACCTATGTGTGGGTAGGCCTGGGAGTCAAGAGGTTCACTGGGGCCTAGGGCAGGGCCAGGAAGGAAGGGATCAGAAACTCACACAAACTCCCTCTCCTGCTCCCTGGAGCCTAGAGAAGGGGTCAGATCCCAGAAGAGGTGGCTGCCTGTGTGGCTCAGGACCCACTTCTGCACCTTCCAGTCCACGGGGCTGGAAGACAAACAACTGCAGAAAACACCATACAGACCCATAGACACCCGCAGTCCCAGCCTCGAAGACATAGCCACGGGGAGCCAGCCCCACCCTACCCTCCACAGAAAGAGCACAGGAGCCACCATAGATGGGCCAGGGTGGCAAGAGGACCTGCCACCCAGCAGCAGCAAGGGGCAGGCACGCAGCTCAAGCCCCAGGCCTTTTGTTCACTTTCTGTGTGGCCCTGGGCAAGTTTTTGGTCTCTCTGGGCCCACAATGTCTCATCTCCATAGACATTTGAATTGATGACTTCAAATTCTGGACCTTGTGTGACCCCTGAGCAGCAGCCTGTGACCGAGAGAGCTCCAGCTGAGGAGCACAGCAGGTTCTGCCTGTCACACATGGACTGTGGCAGACAGCATGAGGTCCACTTCCTGTGCCTCTCACTGTCCAGCTGCCAAAACAGCCCCACAGCTGGACCGTCCTTTCTGCAGAAATATCCAGCCCTTTCCCCATCCATCCTGTCCAGCAAACCCAGTCTGTCCACTTACACTAGGTAACTGGCCATCAGTCCAAAAGCCTAGATTCTAAGCCAGTCTCTGCCATTTTCTCGTTGTGTGAGCCGGGGCTACATGCCCCAGTGTCCCCATCTGTAGGGTGAATACTCATTTTAGAGATCTAGAAGGACCTTATCTCTCACCTTGAGTTGGTGAGAATTGGCTGCTGCCTGCTGTGTGGCTGTGGCAGAATTACTTAAAGTCTCTGGGCCAGCTGGATGTATTCTCCTGGCATCCCTTTATTTGGAGCCTGAACACCTGGCTTGCACACTTCAGTTTACACTGAGGGCCAGAGCAGAGATTCCAGCTTCACTCCTGGGCCCCTTGAGGTCCCAAGGAGATCGAGGCAGCCCCCTCCTGGTCAGTCCAGGACACATCTGCACTCCAGAACTAATGAGTCTGGAACCCCAGGGCCCACATTACACCCACTCCCTGTTGCAGATGAGGAAGGAGGCATCCTCCAGAGTTGCCTCAGGGCCAGCCCAGGGAAGGGAGGCTAAGCCAGGCCTTTGCTCAGAGATAGGAGTCAAGAGGCTAAGGGTCAACTATAAAGTATCTGCAAAGTAATATCAAAGTTTACTTTAAGGTTTGTGAAGCCAGTATCTCAGCCACCTTCAAAGAAGCATGAAAAGAATAACGGTCAGTCTAGTTCTGGAAGACAGTTTGGTCATACTGGTTTCAGCTGGACAGGTCCCAGACCTAAGGGTCCACCCCCGCAGAAACAGACACTGAAAAGGCAGAAAGTGAGTATGCAGGCATGCTCCCAGCAGCACTGTTTGGAAAAGTAAGCAAAAACTGAAAACCCCAAAAATGCCCCAGAGTGGGGTCTGGCTAACTAAACCCTGGTCATCACCCAATGAAATTACATGTAACTATGTTTAAAAATGAGGTAGATTTCCACATACTGTCACAGACAAATTATAATGGAAAAAAAAAGCTGAGAAATTGTGAAATAGGATCCTGTTTATAAAAAGAAAAACCATGGATATCTGAAAACCAAACCTCCCCTCTAAAGGGGAGAAGAGGTGTCAGAGGAGTTGAGGATCTTGAGCCTTCATTCTTGAGCTACGTTTCAAGCTCTTTCCTTTCTTTTCTTTTTAAGAAAGTCTCACTAAATTGCCCTGGCTGAGCCCTAACTTGTGCTCTTCCTGCCTCTGCCTCCCAGATGGCTGGGACTATAGATCTCAACCACCACCCAGGGTGTATTGGGCATTCCTGAGACATTTGAAGGCAGAAAAACAGCAATGCTGGTAATATTCTCTTTAAAATCAAATCAGTGCACTCTGCACTGTTTTATTTTTCAGTGTGTATTCCTTCTACTCCAAGGTGCATTTTTAACATTAACTGCATTTCTTTTGGTATTTTTTGTATCAGTTTTTTTCAGACATGGTTATTGTTGATTTGTATATATAATTTTAGCATCTTGGGAGTTTTATAAAACTTCATATTGCAGCATTAAGCATTTCCCATCTAGTATAAGGGTAAACAATATTTTCACTGCCTATAGAGTATTCTGGGTGGTTAATGGTTATTTGAGATTCTTCCTTTCTTTTTCTATTCCCACATATCTCTGTAAAAAATAATTATGTCTGAAACTTTGGGGGGAAGTATATGGGGGCATTCTAACAAGCCAATAACTCATTTATTATACATATATATATATATATATATATATATCAGTTTATTGAATAGGAACAAAAATGACATTATTACTCCCAACTCTACCTTTACAGAAGCTCTGCCTCACACCCCAACTCCCCTCAAGGACACCCAGGTTGGTCCCAGCCTGGGATCCCACACCCCTGTTCTTGCTCCAGCTCAGGCTGGGCCCCAGCTGGGAAGGGGCAGGAAGGTGACATGTGGTCAGCTATCTCCTGCCTCCGACCTCCCTGCTCACGGGCTTATCAGGAGCCTGTGTGACACTGAACGCAATGCAAGCTGTCAAGTTTAAATCCATGTTCTTGGCCTCTGAGCTCCATTGGACAGAGGTAAGAAGGAGGGGAGGAGGGGAGCTCCACTTCCACAGTCACTGCTGGAGAGATCTGATGCAGGCCCAGGACACAGAGGCATCCTCTTTACAGGCTCTCACACCTGCTCCTATGGGGGGCTGCAGATCCCCCTGAGCCAGGCTGTGTCATCACTCCTCAGACCCTACCAGGACTCAGCTAGAGCTGAGTCCAGACTGGGACCTACGAGACCCCACCCTTTCTCTGCCCAGCAGGAACTCACGACTTCCGCATTCATCTGCACCCTGGGGCCTTCATCAGGTTGGGAAGCCACCAACCATGCTTCTGCCCCAGGTCCTATGCCCTGGCTACTGCCTCCGCCGGGAACATTCTTTTCCTAAACTTCTACATTGTTTATTCCTTACCTATGTCCAGCCTTTGTTTCGTGTCACCTTCTCAGCGAGGTCTCCCTGGCTTCTGCCTTTAAACTGAGCATTTGTAGCCCCTTGAGCCAACACCCAAACCCCTATAATCCTTCCCTACAGTTTCACTGTGCTTCCTGTCTGCCAGATGCACTGCAGCTTCCCTTTAATTCTATTTACGGTGTGTCTGAGCCCAGCAGACTGTGCCATGCAAGGCAGAGACTTGTTCTGTTTTTTCTTCCAAAGCCAGGTGCTCAGGAAGCACCTGTAGAATGCAGAATGGGTTGCTTCTGTGGTTTACTGGGGCTGAGCCCACACATGTCAGACACATGCAGAAGGAGAGGGAGGAGGAATCCGGGGCAGCTTCCCTTGTGGAACCTCAGCAGGGGCACGATGACCCCAGGGAACAGTGACATGTTGTGTCCAGGGCCATGGCTGCTAGTGGCCTCCCAGGAGTCCCTAGGTGAGGGCTGGCACAAAGCTGTCCTGCAAGGGTTCAGCCAGGCTCCCTCCCAGCTCCGGGCTGGGGAATGCGAGGGAGGGCAGGGTGGGCAGGGATGCTACACAGATGCTATGAGAGTCCACAATCTGATGAAGCAATCAGTGGCGGGGACTGGCAGGGTGGGAGACTCAGGAAAAGGTGTCTGCCTGCTGGTAGAGTCCCTTCTTGCTTGGAAGAAGTCAGTCTTTGTTCAGTGTACGCCCTCAGGAATGACAGACAGGCTCCCAAATCAGACAAGATCTGAAGGAAGCAGTTGAGATCCCAGGCAGAGAGACGAGACTGAGCTGCCTCCCTAGACCTTACTTCTGATGCTGTGAACAGAGGTTCGCCCCTTCCGAATGCAGCTTCTTCTGTTCCCCCCAGGACTCAAGCTGGGAACAGCGGAGCAGGTTCAGGGGCCAGTGGCGATGCTTCGCACTTTCCCAAAACAGAAAGAAGGGAGAGAGCACAGTCCACATGGGGGGCACAGGGGTGGTGATCCAGAGCTGATTCCCTAAGGCACTGTGGCAATTGGCTTTATGAGCAAGTGGCACCAGCCCACGGTGCCAGACATTTGGTCAGACGGCGTTCTGGATGCTTCTGCGACCGTATCTTTTGGGTGAGATTCACATTTAGCTTGAAGAACTCTGAGTGAAAGAGAGTGCCCGCCCCCATCATGTGGGCAGGCCTCCTCCAACCAGCTGAAGGCCACTCCATAAGATATGCATGTTCCTCTTACTATGGAAATATGCTCGTCATCCTACTAGTTAAACTGCTTTGCATGTTTCTCCCAAAGCCTCCACCAAGCAGGAGGTGTGGTTTGAGCCACAGTCTGCGTCATGCCCCCGAGCCACACCCACCCCAGCCCTCACCAAGGACTGCTCTGTGCCCCTCCCATCTCCCAGCCTGCCCCTTCCCAGCCTGCTCAACAGGCCCTTCCTCCTCTGCTTGCCCCTCAGTTCCAATCCTTCTGCTTCAGTGCATGCATCAGGCCTTCAAGACCCATCCCTACCCAGCCCTGGAACCCTCCTCCAGCATCATGCTTATGCAACTCCTGAGCACCGGACCCTAACCTGCGTCCACTCACCCAATCATTCAGGTGGGCAGCCAGTGCTTATTGAGGACCTCCAATGGGGTCCTGGCCCACTTGCCTTTTCCAGAAGGCACAACACACTTTCTCAGCCCCACACGTCCTCTGCTGCTGCCTTCCCAGGGTCCATGCTGTCTCTCCTCTCCCACCACCACCTTCTTCACTTGGCAAATTCCCACACATCTTTCAGAGCCCAGCTCAAAATTTCTGCTTGAACCTTTGCTCCTTCCGGTGTTGTTCAGCCAGACAGTGCAAACAACCCCCCCCCCCCGTGCAAACAACCTCAAGGCTGACAAGAGTTCTCTTTCATCTTTCCAAAGGCATCAATGAACTGGCACCAAGTTATAGAATCCTAAGCAGCCAGGAACAAAGAGACAGCAGGATTCCTAGGAGACAAAAGCAAGTCACCCCAAAATTTCACAGAACCCTGGAGACTTGACAGGAAGCAGATAAAGCCCAAAGCCACCAAAGCCACAGATCTGAGAGGAGACTTTGGCTTCCGGATGAGCCCCCCTACAAAGGACAACCCCGCGAGTAAATGGCTGAATAACAGATAACTGTGCTGCAAGCGAGGAGCAGCAAGAACACAGATGTGTCTCCGCACCAGCGCCATGCTAGGGGAACCTGTGGTGGGGAGAACTGCAACTCTCCTCGGGCGGGTTTGGAGTCACACTTCTCACGTACGTGGTCCGGGCAACTTCACACAGACCGTGTGCTAACAAGTGGATCAGAGCTACTAGGGGCCCGGGGATGCTGGACAGCGACGAATGCAAATGCAAACTGAGAAGAATGCAGCCTCTCAGGAGCATGAGCTTCCAGAATGTACAAGAAACCAAAGCAGCGAGAGCGTGAAGCTCACAGGAAGCGCAGATCTCAGAATGGTTAGCCAGGAGCCATCACAGAGTCGCGTCTGATAGGTATGACGCGACGAGAGAGATGGTGTAAAGTGTGAACAAAGAGCCAGAGAGTGTTAATGGGGAAAAAACAAAGACTTTAGAAAGAACACAAAAATATTCCATCTAGAAATAATGAAAGAGAATTCTGCTAAACTGAAAGATAGCGCAGAAGCAATACAAAACCAAAAGATGAAGATACGCAGGAGAGGTTAAGAGACACGGGCAGCGAGGGACGCTTGGACGTGCAGTCCGCCTGTGCTCAGAAGAAACTAATGGAAATAATGAGGATAAAGAAATACTTGAAGAAAATTACCCTGGGTAATTGGAAAACACGCATTTTCACCCTAAGACCATTAAATGAGGTAAGCAAAAGGAAATGCATCTATTACTAAGTATCAAGGGAGAGAGGGAAAGGAACATTGAAAACAGCCAAAAGAAAAAAGATAAACACCCCTAAAGTACGAATGACTAACTTCTCTCCACAGCAGTGATGGAAGCTTAAAAAACACAGAAGAATACTATTGTTATTGAAAAATTAACCGTGAGTGCAGAAACCTAGCAAACCTCTTTCAAGAAGAAGGGCAAGATAAAGACATTTTCAGGCAAATGGAAATGAAGAGCAGCCCCAGCAGGAGGGAACTTCTTAAGCAAGCCTTTTTCAGGCAAGAAGAAAATTATTACAGGCAGAGGCCTGCTGTAAAGGATGTGGGTCAGGCGGAAGGAAAATGGGCCCTGATATAAGAAGCAAGAGACAGAATGGAAGAGCCAGGAAAACTGGTGAGACTCACCCAGGGAACTATAAATGAACACTATGTGTAGGAGACCACAACACTGAGCTCTCACTTTTTTTGTGTTATATTTATCCTCACTGCTCTTTTCTTCCTTTATTAATATATGTATGTCACACATAAGAAATACATTCAGAGCCAGGCATGGTGGCTCACGTCTGTAATTCCAGCACTTGGGAGGCTGAGGCAGGAGGATCAGTGCGAGTTTGAGACCAGCCTGGGCTACAAAAATGAGCTCAAGGCCAGCCTGAACTGCATAGCAAGAGCCTGTCTCAAAAAGACAAAAAAAAAAAATACATTCAGCACAGAGAATTGGTGCATGTACATGTCACATCTTGATGCTTTCTGCTCCCCCTGTGAAAGGCTAAAATGTAAGTATGAGGTGAATAAAATACCACCTACGAACCCCAGGGAAGGTGGGAGGAGCTGACCAGGAAGTGAAAAGCATCCACGTGCCTAGAAATTGAAATCTATTTCTAAACACTTTGAAACTAAAAATGAAACAAGACAGGGAATTTTAAATATACAGAAAAATGATAATGATGCTACAGTGCATTAAACCTTGTTGGGGACAGTCCAAGCGGCATATAGAGTCCCAAGTGCTTGTGTTACAAAAGAAAGTCACACTGGATCCATGAGCTAAGTATCCAGAGTTAGAAAAAGAGCAGCAGGGGCTGAGGAGATAGCTCAGTGGAATAAGCACTTGCCTGGCAAGCACAGGGTCCTGACTTCAATCCCCGGTACAAATAGATAGATAGATAGATAGATAAATAAATAAATAAAAGAATAA
The DNA here is from genome assembly GCA_004027025.1 of Myocastor coypus. NCBI lineage: Eukaryota > Metazoa > Chordata > Mammalia > Rodentia > Myocastoridae > Myocastor > Myocastor coypus. The sequence continues at coordinate 543 of PVJA010044426.1, read as the reverse complement.
CAGGCTAAACCTAAAGGAACTTAAGAAAAGAAGTGAAGCAGAGGAGGGTTAAAGAGAGAGAGAGAGAGGCAGAGGCATTAGTAACTATGGACATTGAGCAATTATTGTGTGCCAAGCACAGTCCCGGTGTGTATTATTAGCTCAGTCAGTTTTCACAAAGAGGGCCAGCCGGATGGCTCAGCAGACTAGAGCACCTGCTTAGGAAAGCTTAGGCGGCAGCAGGGACCGCAGTTTGATCCCCAGAACCACATGCTGCACCAGCCCCGCCCGCAGGGCAGGTTGATCTGGCCATAAAATAAATAAAATAAAGTTTAAAAAAAAATTTCACAAAGAGCATATGGGATATGTATTTTTTTACTAGCCCTGTTTTTATAGAAGGGTAAACTGAGGCATGGAGTAGCTAATGCAGCCATATGATTAGGAGAATCAACAATGCCAAAGTTGGTTCCTGGAAAAGACTTAAGAGAGAGAAGCCGCAGGCTTTCACAGAAAGCAAAATGGCCAAGCAATGGCCGTGACTCGTCCCGAAGGCTGACACTAACA
>PVJA010044425.1:0-16180 GCA_004027025.1 Myocastor coypus | reverse complement strand
AAAAAAAAAAAAAAAAAAAAAAAAAAAGAAAATCATCCTTGGGCTGGCCAAGTAGCTCAGCTGATTGAAATGCCTGCAAGCAGAGTTTCGACCGCCTGGGCTGCTATGCCAGCCCCACCCCTGGGGCAGGCTGAGAGGATAATTGAGACTGAGTACATAAAACAATAGCCAGGATGGACAATCTAACAAGAGACCTCTAAGTAGAGCTGGGTCCACCAAGAGCTTTTTCTTTGGCATGAGGAAAATGATGAACCACACAGAAAGTCAAACAGAAAAGCCACAGGCCTCTACCATGGCCCTGGGTACAGGGAGGGAATACAACTGCCCTAGCTTGCGAATAGATAAGTACTCACACAGCCTTGAGCCCACACGTGAATGAAGATGTCTGAAAACAGTACTAGCAAAGCCTGTGACTGAGATGAGGCTTAATATTATGTTGTTTCTAGGCGGTTGAGCTCAAGGTGACAGAGCAAATCCAATCCCCTTCTGGAAGAATCTAATTTCAACACAGGCTGACGTTGCCTAAGGAAGTCCTTCAACTACATAAGATCCTAAAGCACCTGTTTAGACAACCACAGGGACCATGGTTTGATTCCCGGCACCACATGCTGCGCCAGCCCCACCCCGAGGGCAAGCTGAGCTGGCCATAAAAAAAAAAAAAAAAAAAGGAAAATAAGTTAGTCTTAGAATGAATGCTAAAGAATTAAGGCAGAATCATAGTATGTAGCTATCTATAACCTTTTACACACATCCTGGAAGGCAAAACAATAAAATGCTCATGGTAGAATCAGATCTTTGGGGCCTGGCGGGATGGCTCAGTGGTCTAAAGCGCCTGCATGGGAAGGCTTGGGCGGCTTCAGGAACTGCGGTTCGATCCCCGGCACCACATGCTGCGCCAGCCCTACCCTCGGGGCGGGCAGAGCCAGCCATAAAAATGAGTGAATAAACAAACAAAGGTTCTGAAACAATAAATAAATAAATAAATAAATAAATAAATAAATAAATAAATAAATAAATAAATAAATAAATAAAATTAAAAAAAAAAAAAAGAATCAGATCTTTCTCCCTTTCTTTACATGACTGCATTTTCTAGGGCTTCTTTTTCCTTTTCTCTTTTTTGTCTTTTTGAGACAGGTCTTGCTGTGCAGTTCAGGCTGGCCTTGAGCTCACTTTTTGTAGCTCAGGCTGGTCTTGAATTTGCACTGATCTTCCTGCCTCAGCCTCCCAAGTACTGGGATTACAGGAATTCACCACCATGGCCCGGCTTCTAGGTTCTTAAGTGAGCAGAGATTTAGTGAGCATATAAGAAACAAGAGAGGGCCGGCCAAATAGCTCAGCAGATTAAAGTGCCTGCAAGCAGGCACAGGGGACAGGGGTTCAATCCCTGGGCTTGCTGTGCTGGTCCCAGGGACACACTGAGATGGAAATTGAGACTGGGCATGATGGCGCATGCTTGTAATCCCCAGCTCTTGGGAGGCTGTAAGCAGGCAGATCTCAAGTCCAATTTAGCAGTGAGACCCTGAACACTTTCCCTGTAGACCCTTCCCTAAAATATTTAAAAAAAAAAAAAAAAAAGAGAAATAAATAAAACAGTAACATAAGTAAGAAGGAGGTCAACTTGAGGTGGGGTGGTCAGAGATGGCATCTTAAAAAGAGTTGACAGAACTGATGTGGAAGCAGTACAGAAGCAGAAGCAGCCATGGGCGGAGTTTGCCATGCATCCAGCACAGCTCCTGTCAAAAAGCAGACAAGTCTCAGATTCCTTAAATTATTTCATGAGCCTTCTACATGAGGTGAGGCATGTTTATGGCAGCCCAATTCTTAATGGCTAAATCTTGGAAGCAACCTATGCCCATCGACAAATGAACAGATAAAGAAAATGGAACATTTACTACCCTGCTGTAAAGATAAACTTGAGCCATGGCACGAAAATGGATGCAGCTTGAGACCAGTGCTAAGTGAAAAAAGCCAGGCACACAAGGTAAAATATCCCATGGTTTCTCCTAAACGATGAATCCAAAGGATAGGGAAAAATAAAAGATGGATACTAGGAAGTCGCGAGGCAGAACTTTCTCAAAGGGAAGGGGATTGGGAGGTAAGAATGGGGAGGAAGCCAAGCCTACACAAGGAATGGAAGCATAATGTATCATAAACATACTAATATGAAAAAAAGATGGAAACTGAGGCCCGGCCACTAAGGGAAAGCTTTACATTGCATGTGAAATTAACCCTAAATATGCCATCGGTACACAGGCTAAGGAATGAACACATCCCGGAAAAGCCGCTTAAAAGTAAGCCTAAGTCCCAAGGGTGTCCACCAGAGCATGGCTCCTCAGGGCAGCTTTCCCACAAGACAGGCTGCGATGCTGGCTGCCCGCAGAGCACTCCGTGGGCAGCCAGAAGCAGCAGGGTGAGCAGGGGCCAATGGTTTTCCTATGTATTGTCACCTCGACTTGTCAACATTAGCTCCTGGAGACCCAAACAGGAGGTGTGCTGGACAAAGTGTCCAGCTCCAACTCCTGCCCGCGCGCCTGTTCCTGAACACAACTAGCATGTCTGGCTCTCACTAGAAGCTGCAGCTAGAGAGGAGGTGTGCCACTGCCCTTGGGAGCCACAGGAGCCCAAAGAGCCAGATGAGCACATGGGATAGCAGCACCCTGGGGAGGGTGTGACTCCAAGACCACGGGCTCAGGTCTCTGAGAGAGTGGACCAACTAAATCTGCCCAAGCTGAGATCTCCCTCTAGTAACAACGGTCCCCCCACCTTCTTGGGCTGGGCACCCTGCCAGTTAGGATTTCCATACATTGTTTGGTTTTGTAACCTCTTTACCAGTTATCTGGTTATCTCCGTCTCACAGATGGTGACCAGAGGCAGTTACTTGCCAAGGTCACAGAGCTGGGATTCCCACCACAGTGGGGAGGGAGGCTGCATGCAGGAACTGAGGCAGGAAGAGGTTACTGCAGGTGGAGGACAAAGGCACTCGGGCAGGGCTGAGGGGCACTGGTGGGGCCTGAGGCAGAGAGGGGCATAGGAGCTGGGTCTTCAAGACCAGGGTAAGCTGGGTGTGGTGGCGCACGCCTGTAATCCCAGCACTCGGGAGGCTGAGGCAGGAGGATTGGTGTGAGTTCGAGACCAGCCTGGGCTACAAAAGTGAGCTCAGCACCAGCCTCAACTGCATAGCGAGACCCTGTCTCAAAAAGACAAAAAAAAAAAAAAAAAAAAAAAAAAAAAAGACCAGGGCAAATTACACATGTTGTCTGAGGGGACACTTTCCTGGTTGTCCTGGGCTGGCCCTTTCCGGCCCCAAACCTGAGCCTGGAGCACACTGAATGAAGACATCCTATCTCTTGAGCAAAGGGACTGGAGGCCAGGATCCAGAATACCCAGGTGTCACCAAACTCGAGCTAGGGACCTTTCACTGTGACAGCATAGAGGCATTAAGCCAGAGTTTCTCCTCCTTGGAGCCCAAGGCTCTCCTAGAGCAATTCAGCAGAGAAGTAGCTGAGGACAATAGAGCCTGCAGCTGGAGCTTAGCAGGGTCCCACTTTGGAGATGGAATGGAGGTCACTACAAGGCTGCCCTTAAAATGGGGAGCTGATCCTGGATTACCTGGGTGGGTCCTATGCACTGCACCCTCAGCAAGGTGAGCACAGCGGAAGGACACAGCAGAGGCCATAGAAGTTCCCTGTGTGTGACTTGACAAAACAGGCAATGGCGAGAAGGAAGCCAGGCAGGACAACATAGAACTCAGCAGCAGTCACCACCAGGGCACCAACAGCTAGATTTCAGCCTCATGAGACTCAGCCAGACATGACTCTTAGGAACTGGGAGGTGATAATCAGCAGAGGTGCTGTTTTAAACTAAGTGTGGGGGCCCGGCGGGATGGCTCAGTGGTCTAAAGAGCCTGCTTGGGAAAGTTTGGGCGGCTTCTGGGACCACGGTTCAATCCCCGGCACCACATGCTGCGCCAGCCCTGCCCTGGGGTGGGCTGAGCCGGCCATGAAAATGAGTGAATAAACAGACAAAGGTTCTGAAACAAGAAAAAAATAAAAATAAATTAAACTAAGTGTGTAGCCAATAAAACAAAATAAAATAAAACAAAATAAATAAGATAAAAATAAACTAAGTGTGTGATAGTTTGTTAAGAGGTCACTGGGAATGACTCTTATGTAAGTTACCCAAGAAAGGGTCCCATCCAAAGAGTGGACAGTTCAGACCCCAGAATGAGAGAATACTGGCCACAATCCAGCACCAGCAAAGTGTCTAGGGCTCCAGTTTCAGGGAGGGATATGCAACCAAATTGACCTGACCCAGTCAGAGGAGTCCTGCCCTAGGACAAAAGCTCCAAGTGGTGGGAGGCCAAGAAAGGCCACCTGGCCACCAGGGACAGCTATGCAGGATGGAGCACTGTCAAAGGGAATAGCAGGTCCATGGATGGCCCAGCTAACACCCAGGCTTCCAGGCCAGTGGAGGGCTCAGAGGTCTGAGAGGATGTGGGACTGAAGGTGCCAACCTTGCAGGAGGTGCTGGAGAGATGCACCTCTCCATATCCTTCAGGGCAGTGACCGTTGGATGATGTCAGCCCGTCCTCTGGGCCCACACTCCCCCAATCCCATGAACTCCAACTTAAGGCAGGCTTGCATGGGAGGCTGTAGTGCTGCAGCGCTGCAGCCCCACACCCAGACACTCACCTGCAAATAGATGAAATTTAAACTGGAGTGTGTGCCTGCCTCAGATGTGGTGGGTCATCTAGCACCCGGTATACAGCAGATATTACCTTTATTTAGCTTAAAGGTAAACAAAGACAAGAGCAAGTCCCTGAGACTGGTCACATCAGAGGAAACTGCAGAGGTGAGTCTGATGTGCAGGGTTGAGGGCCTGGGCCTGCAAGTCCAGGAGTGCCAGTGGGGGACAGTGGAGAAGCTTTGGCACATCCTAGAAGCAGACTCTGAACCCCCAAGAGCAGAGCAGCAGGAGCTCAAGTCCCCCTTCTTGCACTTATCCTGAAAGATTTGAGATGGGAAGCAGTTTCCCAAACTCCAAATGCAAAGTTCCACGTAGTGCTTCACCTAAGCCTCAAAACAAGTCTACAGGTTTCTATAGCCCATTTCACAGCTGAAGAGAAAACTGAACAGGCTGAGGGATGTTCAGTTTTTAAAAACAAATATCTTTTTTGAAAAGAATCAGCACCTAGGGCCAGCAAGATACCTCAGCAGTCTAAAGTGCCTGCTTGCTTAGGGAAGCACAGGATTGCTGATTCCTAGCACCACAAGCTGTGTCAGCTCTACCCCCAGGATGGGCCTAGCTGCCCCACAAAAAAAGCGAGTATCTAAAAGGCCAATATGTGGAGCATATTAGAGCAAATGTGGCTGAGGAAGAGGGTGGTGGTAAAAGAAAGGCTAGAGCTCCACCCGGATAATCTTCCTATAGTGATTTATGGAGACTTGGGACCTGAAAACCCATCTATAATCCAGCTTATGTTCCAAGTTGAACCTGAACACTGGTGGCACTCTCAGCTGCTCTCTCTGGGCCTACCAGTTGCTTCTGGCTGAGAGCGGAGCAGGTGATATGTGGGGGAACCTTGAGAGGTGGGCCTGGCCTCCTCATATCGTGCTCTATGAGCACCCTGGGAACAGGAGCTGTGGGGTGCAAGAGCAACTCCTATCCAGAAGTCCCTCCCTGTTACCCTACAGAGGTCCTGGCAACCTTGTCAGGCTCTCCTCCCTACCTCAGAGCCTGGGGCTTTGTGTCATACACATTTCAGGAAACCTAAAAGCCAGGAAGAACAAGCAACCCCACTCTGCAGAACAGGCCACAGTGAAGATGACAAAATCCTTTGGTGTCTCCCCAACCGGTGAAGGATGAAAGGCGTGGTCCAAATCACAGAGGAACCACAGCTGTGCTGGCCTTGGTGACCAGGCCCCTAGGTTAACAGAGCCGCAACAGGCCTAGAAAGAAAACGTGGATGTGTTTCCTTTTCTCAGCTACAGGCTCGAATGCTACAGACCTCTGGTTCAACACTTTCCCTAGCATCTTTCTGCGAGAATCAGATCCAGACCTAGTCCAACGCGTCAAGATGAGGATACGGGACTTGGGGTTGTGAGTCCCGGAGACGAGTCTCAACTTTTGGGCTCCCCTAACGGAGCTAGCTGGGGCAGAAAGGAACCCCACTCGGGGTCGTTTCCTCACCTGCTGCATCAAGGTGTCGCTTTGGGCCACCTGGGGGTTTATCAGCCTCCCCGCACCTGCTGCCAACGAGGTACCGCGCACAGCCATCCGCTCGGCGCGCACACCCGGCCTCTCACCCCCGCGGCAGCCCCTCGCGCGCGCCCACACACGTCCAGCACGCGCGTACAGGCGTCCCAAGCAGTCACGCGCTTGGACCCTCAGCACGGGCTCCCACACTCCCACACCGCGCACCAGCCGCCCCCTCCAAGGCAGGCACCCCCGGAGCCGCGAGGGGCAGGGCCCGAGGGGGGACACGCCCGTGGCTCCGCCCCGGGAGGATGTGAGCTCAGTCCCTCTTCCAGGTTCCGGCGGTCGCCAGGAAGCGGCTGCCGGAGGTCGCGGCCCGCTCGCAGCCCTGAGGCGGCCAGGAGTCGGCAGCGCGGAGCATCGGCCGGCGGAGCAGAGCAGGTGCCTCCCGAAGGGACACGGAATGAGGACGGGCGATAGCGCTCTCCTTCCGGCGCGGACGCCTGAGCCCCGCGCGCTTCCGGCCGCCCACGTGACCGGAGGCACACGTGTTCCGGCCTCCGGCTCCGCCCACTCGGCTCAGCGGCTGGGAGCGGCTCGCGGGCTGCCCCGAGGCAGCGGACGTGGGCGCGGAGCGGCGTGAGCGGTGGGTGCGGGCCGGCGGGCGGAGCCTACGCCATGAACCCCAGGGGGCTGTTCCAGGACTTCAACCCGAGTAAGTTCCTCATTTACGCTTGCCTTCTGCTCTTCTCGGTGCTGCTGCCCCTCCGCCTGGACGGCGTCATCCAGTGGAGCTACTGGGCCATCTTCGCCCCCATATGGCTGTGGAAGCTCCTGGTCGTCGCGGGAGCCTCGGTGGGTGCGGGCGTTTGGGCTCGCAATCCTCGCTACCGCACCGAGGGGGAGGCCAGCGTGGAGTTCAAAGCCATGCTGATCGCCGTGGGCATCCACTTGCTGCTGCTCATGTTCGAAGTCCTGGTTTGTGACCGCGTGGAGAGGGGCACCCACTTCTGGCTGCTGGTCTTCATGCCGCTCTTCTTCGTTTCCCCGGTGTCCGTGGCCGCTTGTGTGTGGGGCTTTCGACACGACAGGTCGCTGGAGCTGGAGGTCTTGTGTTCCGTCAATATCCTGCAGTTCATCTTCATCGCCCTGAGGCTGGACAGGATTATCCACTGGCCGTGGCTGGTGGTGTTCGTGCCCCTGTGGATCCTCATGTCCTTCCTTTGCCTGGTTGTCCTCTATTACATTGTGTGGTCCCTCTTGTTTCTGAGGTCCCTGGATGTGGTTGCAGAGCAGCGAAGAACACACGTGACCATGGCCATCAGCTGGATCACGATTGTTGTGCCCCTGCTCACTTTTGAGGTCCTGCTGGTTCACAGATTGGACAGCCACAATACATTCTCTTATATCTCCATATTTGTTCCCCTATGGCTGTCATTGGTAACTTTGATGGCCACAACGTTTAGACGAAAAGGGGGCAATCATTGGTGGTTTGGCATTCGCAGAGATTTCTGTCAGTTTCTGCTTGAAATTTTCCCATTTTTAAGAGAATATGGAAATATTTCTTACGATCTCCATCATGAAGATAGTGAAGATACTGAAGAAACATCTGGTGCAGAAGCTCCGAAAATTCCTCCAATATTTGGCAAGAAAGCCAGGGTAGTTATAACACAGAGCCCTGGAAAGTATGTTCCCCCGCCTCCCAAGTTAAATATCGATATGCCGGACTAAACTGCCTTCCTCACTGGGCCTTTGGTGAGCTTAGAAACACGTCTCACACCAACTCCATCTTGTGTTTTCCACTTTACTCATACCAAACCCGCAAACAGGCTCTAAACACGGTTTCAGGATTTGAGATGATGGCGACTTGTGACTCGTCATTGTGTGAGATTAGGTAGCAGAGGTGACTTGGGTCTGTGGTTTTGTGTGTGGTGTGTATAAGGAAGGAGGAGAGAACTCCTGTTTGCTTTCCACATAGGTGTTGAAGAGCTAGTCGGGCAGCAAAAGGAGTTTTAGTAGGTCCTCGAAAGGAGTAACTACACAGTTGTTTGGTTTTTATTTTAAGGGTCTATATTATCAAACGTTGTTTAAAAATATTTTTATACACTGCTAGTCTAAAGTTGTATTTGAGATTGTTCCTGACCTGACATAATAACAGATGTACAGAATTCTCTTTTCCCACCACTGGTTTATAAGCCTCATAGTTACTTCCAGGGTTCCTACTGTTAAAATAGTTTTTCTTTGGGCATTACTTTGCGTGTTTAACTGTCTTTAATATTCTGATAGGTGAATTTTTCTAATGGTGTGAATCTGTGCATATGTAGTATTTATATGATATTTTAGCAGTGTACTATGTTGAATTCCTGTTCTTGGCAGTACAAAGTATTATGTTATTTTTTTACGTTTCTATGTGAAGATACGTGTTTATTGCAGATGTCCTTGGAGTGCATAAAATGTTAATGTGTACCTCTTGTGGGGTCTGATCTAAGTACTAGGCACAAATTAGGGATTGGAAATCCTAAGGATCTGAATATTCAGGTATTGGGGCCCGGCGGAATGGCTCAGTGGTCTAAAGTGCCTGCTTGGGAAAGCTTGGGTGGCTTCAGGGACCGCGGTTCGATCCCCGACACCACATGCTGCGCCAGCCCTGCCCTCGGGACGGGCTGAGCCAGCCATAAAAATGAGTGAATAAACAAACAGGTTCTGAAACAAGAAAAAATAAATAAATAAAATGAATATTCAGGTATTCAGTAACAGGGGTCTGCACAGTTCTGTAGTGCATCTCACTACCTTTGCAGACAAGTGCCCCCACCCTTTGGGAGCAAGTCACATGCTCCTGTGTGGAACCAGATCCTAACTCAACTGTTACTTACCAGTTTTCTTCAGTGATGGTAACATGTCTTGGGGAACAACCAAAATAAGCCACAAATGTTTTGTCCATTTGTAAGGATCTTCGAATGTTCTTTTGTCATGAAGTAAGCTTACTTAGCATTGGAAAGCTAGAAGGAATGACCTTAACCAAAAATAGCTGACAAGATATCTTATTCTAAGGTCCAAACTGTGGGGACGTCAACAACAAGGAAGCAATGGTTTGGGTTACCTTTTTGGATAAGTACGATGTGTCTTTAGGTCCTGGTGGGATGGATACCAGGGAGCTGGAGGTCAAAAGCCCAATTCTGCAAGAGTGATGTTCTGACTAGAGGAAATAAATGCATTTAGAAGGAGGTTAAAGTGTAAAGCAGTACTGATGCTTCCAGAGGAGACTGTTGAGAACCCACTGGTGTTGACAGTTTATTAAAAATTATTCAAAGTGAGTTCTGTGTAGTAAGTACATGACTATACCTTTTTGCCCAGGCCATGAGAAACCCAAATCCACTATTTTTGCCTCATTTAAAAGACGTTTAGAAGTAACATACTTTCTATACATGCTGGTAACAGATGCTAGCAACAGTGAAAGCCAGCCCCAGGGACCTGAGTGCCTGCATGCCTGAGGCTGCCATAGCTCAGAGAAGTTGGCAGGCTGAAGTGAGCCCCCCCCCACACACTGGGTTTTCTCGGCTGGCAGAGTGTGGGCAGCAGCCCCGAGCAGTAGTAGATGTACCATTTGAAGAACTGGATTCACTCATTCTTTCTTAGTACATCTGTTGAGTACACCTTCTTTAAGCCAGGCCCTGTGCCAGGCAGTGCAGATACAGTGGGGAGTGGTACAGACCTGCCCTGGGGCCTGGACAGTGAGAAGAAGAGCAGAGAGACGTCATAGAAACAGCATGAAGGTGCAGCTGGCCCAAGGGTGACCTTCAGGTCCAACTTTGCTTCCAGTCCAGTGCCTTCTGCTCCCAAAGTATCTGAAAGAATCAGGAAGATTTAGGGGTGGAGAAATAGATGTTACTGAAGGAAGTGCAAAGCCGATTTGGGGGCAGCAGGCATCACCAGCCCCTTGTAGCTGCAGCATCAGGGTAGTATGTTTGTATCCCAAGTGAGCCCCACCCCATTTTACCTCCTCGCCTGGTGTCAGTGGAAATCCAAAGTGTTCTACCCACATAGGCTCCCTCTAGGAGGCCTAGCTTGGTCTCAGAGATGCCAGGTAAAAACAGTATGAGTGACACTTGTGAAACAGCTTTCTGATCTTTGAAGTTGGTACAACCCCAGCTGGGCCTGAGGGCTTAGTAATTGCCAGTCATCGCTGACTCCACAGTGTTTAATATTTGTCAGCTCTGCCACTGGTTTTTCCTGCAGAATGATGTAACAACCAGCTTTTGCTGCTAAACAATCTCAGAAGTCTCACTGGCCTATAGGTATGCATTCTCATTGTCCATAGGCCAATTAGGGATAACAACCAGGCCAGGATCTGATTCAGGTAGGCTCTGTGACACAGCTGCATTCTGGACACCTGGCTGAAGGAGTACCATTACCTGGGCCATGTTTCTCTGTAATGGCAGAAACATGAGGAGGCCAGGCCAAAGCTTGCTAGCGCAGCGTCCCTGCCACATGTGACAGATGTTCAGTCTGCTGTCGGTCCAGGCCAATCCCATGACCTAAAGGAGAGGTAGTACATGCTCTAGTCTAGAAACAACACCATCTACACAGGTGGCAGTTGGCCCATGAAAAACGCCAAAAGGTCATTGGAAGCTCAAAGTTCGTGGCAGACCGTAGCTGATTTTCTTTCTGTTTTACAAACATTCTAGTTTTCCTAAGTTGTTGCCACCAGAAGGCATCTGTTGGTGTCATGTAGGGAGCCCCTTTTGGTTCCATATCCATCCAGGAAATTTATATTGTAATCCCATGGATAAATTATATCCCGTCAGTCTACTGCTTCAAGTGCAACCCACAGTCAGAATAAAGACCCTAAGGCATATTTGTAGTTACTGGGAGCCAAGGGGTCCTAAGACCAGCCATGGGGGTGGCTATCCAAAGCAAAGGCCTCAACCCATGGCAGAACCCAAGTTTTATTCACTCATGAAGGAGGAGTGGCTTGAGGATGCATGACTGAGAATGGCAGCAAGCAGGTGAGTGCTGTTGGCTGGGTTAGGTAGAAGGCCTGCATTTACCTCTGTCATATGCAGAAAGAATGATATGCAGAGAAAGTAGTTTGCGTTATACTACTGAGATAGTGTCTAATGTTTTGGGGCCCATTGCTTCAGCTTTCAAACCCCAGGAAATGATCAGTCTCTTATCTTGAGGCTCAACCCAGGCAAATGTGGAGCATGGCTCTTTTCATCCTGTCTCAACCTGGCTGACATTAAAGAGCAGCAGGTGGGGTTAACAGAAACACGCGTGCTGTCTTCATAGACTTGGGGCTGGGGAGATAGCTCCGTGGCACAAGTGCCTACCTGGCAAGCACAAGGTTGTGAGTTTGAACCCCAGTCCCACAAAAAAAAAAAAAAAAAAAAAAGAGCTGGGCATGGTGGCTCACGCCTGTAATCCCAGCACTTGGGAGGCTGAGGCAGGAGGATTAGTGTGAGTTCAAGACCAGCCTGGGCTACAAAGGTGAGCTCAAGGCTAGCCTAAACTGCACAGCGAGACCCTGTCTCAAAAAGACCAAAAAAAAAAAAAAAAAGACTATCACCAGGTCCTTGGCTAGACCAGTATGCATTGCTTAAAGCCAGTTGAAGGGATAAGGAAAATTCCTAGCCCCTCTGTACCTATCAATAATATATGGAAAAGTGGTCAGTCACAGCCAACATGGAGACAGATGCTCTTTTTTTTTTTTTTAGAATTTTTAAATTTTATTTATTTTTTTCTTGTTTCAGAACCTTTGTTTATTCATTCATTTTTATGGCGGGCTCAGCCTTCCCCGAGGGCAGGGCTGGCGCAGCATGTGGTGCCTGGGATGAAACCACGTTCCCTGAAGCCGCCCAAGCTTTCCCAAGCAGGGGCTTTAGACCACTGAGCCATCCCGCTGGGGCCCCACAGATGCTCTTTCAAGGAGAGTCTCCCAGGTGGTCCTCTGCAGTGTCACAGGCAGGTGGGCAGTCCCTGAGATTAGGGCCCTTGGTAAAAAGTGGTGCAGCCCCTGCAGGTGCCTCTATGACAGTATTAGGAATGCTCTGTCGTTTGAGGCTTTGCTCACACATGTGCCAGGTCCTTGACAGGTCAAGGCTGAGTACAGAGACCGGACTGGTAGCATAGAGGAAGCAGTTGGGTAGGGACAGGCCTGAGTGGGCCAACCCTCTGTCAGCTCTATGAACTGGAAGTCATGGGGCCTCTCAGAGCTGCAGGTGAGTCAGAAGGCTGGGGCAGGTTGAGCAGGCACAGTGATCCTGGGACCTTGTGCTACTGGAACGAATGTTCAGTGAGGACTGCTCTGGTGCCACTGCCACCCCCGTCCCCTGTCACTGCCACAAAAGGGGACAACTGGTGCTGTTCCAGCTGCCGTAAGTAATTCAGGATCGAAGTCCCAGGAGGAAGATGTGATCGATCTGCCAAGCCTTGGGTGTTTATGCAGGGTGGTCTGCACAGTTCACTCTGAGGATTTGCCCAAAAAGGCACTCAAGAGACTGAGTAAAGCAGCTGAAGTCCCCTGTGCCCATTCCTTGGCTGCATGGCATGTACCCTTCTATCCAAGCTTGCACTTCAAAAATGAGGCTTCTGTGTAATACGCTGTGGCTGTCTCAGTGCACAACACTGCCTTGTTCCTCCCCTAAGGGCAAGAGAGGCCACCTAGCTGCTTCAGCAGTTCCCCCTGCTCCTCATCTGTGATGTCTGTGTGTCTTCTCTACCTTTGTCACTGTCTGTGTGGATTAAAGGTGACCGCTGCAACATGTCCTCTGAAGTGTAGCCTGAGAACCGTCTAGCAGGCTCTTTACCCAGATAGGCACCTGGGGGAGGCCAATGTTCTAGAAGCCAGCCTGAGAATAACAGCTGCCTCCTATGAGGTCAGACCCTAGAATGCTGCAAAATGCAGGATTGATGCCACCCTTGTGCTCAGTAGTTTTGGCTTTGGAAAATACATTGATCTTTGGGGGGTGTTTTTGGAAATTGAACTCAGGACTCGCACTTGTCACTGGGCCCACATTCCCTCTCTTCCCCTTCTCTCTTCCCATTCTTTCCCCTCCCCTTTTTACCCGCCCCCGCCCCCCCCATCCTTCTCCCTTCTCATTGCTGGGGATTGTATCCAGGACCTTCATTCTGAACTACATCCCAGCCCTGTTATTTCATTTCTTCGTTCATTCATTGTCAGGGTCTTGCTAAGTTGCCTTGGATGGTCCTGAACTTTCAGTTCTTAGTTTCTCAAGTAACTGGGATTATAGGCATGCACACACAGCAGTTCTCATTTTTAAAAAGTTAATATGTAAATGTAATTTTATTTTATTTCTTTTGTACTAGGGATCCAACTCAGGACCTTGTGCTTGCCAGACAGGTGCTTATATTGTTGAGCTATATCCTGGGCCTGATTTTATTGTTTTATTTTTTTGCAGGACCAGGGTTCAAACTCATGACCTTGCACTTGCCAGGCAGGCACTTGTGCCACGGAGCTATTTCCCCAGCCCTGGTTCGGATTTTTGTTTTATTTATTTATTTAGTCCTTTTGAGACAGGGTCTTGCTATGCAGCTCAGGCTGGCCCTGAGCTCATTTTTGTAGCCCAAGCTGGTCTCAAACTTGTACCGATCTTCCTGCCTCAGCCTCCCAAGTGCTGGGATTACAGGCATGTGCCACTATGCCCAGCACTATTGTTTTAAAGTAATTAAATACTTTTAATTGGCACTATAAATTGCTGTAACTCATAAAAGCTCCTTTGGGACTCTTGATCAGACTAAATAAAGGGGTCCCTGTGACCCATATTTGAGAACTGGTGCCTTATAGTGGGTAGAAGGATATAGAAATTGGGGAAAATTCCGTATGACAGCAGGAAAGGGAACAGGGCTACTGTCCTGATGTCTGCTGCAGGCCACCGGGTTTTTAATCTTCCACCAGCACTCATTTGGCTGGGCTGCCTCTGTTCCTAGCAGCCTGGGTCCTCCGCTGGTCTTGCTGGTGTCGTTTACTTGACGTCACCAGGGTCCTAGCAGCTATATGGATTCCTGGCTACTGGGCATGAGCCTGGTCCGCCACTTTGTGAGAGCAATACTACTTCCCACTGATGGTCCGTAAGGAGGAGGTACCATTTTGGCTGACCACCAAGTAGAAATGGCAAGCATGGTCACCCCTGAAGCACACAGGCTGCTTTTCTGTAGTTCAGGATGTTTTTTGTGTTAAGCAATGCCACCAGGGTCAGGGAGGAGGAAGTAAGTTTTGAAACCTTTCTCCACCCCCATAACTCAGAGCTTGCTCCCCTCCCAGTCTTGGTACTTGTGCCTCTCTCTATGTGTCATACCCACCCTCATCCCTGCCTCTGGAGCCTGGGTTTGCTGTGCTGTGGCCATAGTTGAGCCCTGAAAGCAGGCCACATACTGTCACCCAGGAGCACCAACTACACTGACTGAGCACCTGGGTCAGTGCTCACACATCTTACCACATCTCTCAGACTCTGGATGCTACCTTGGGTTCACTCAACAGCCCTCACAGAAGCCCATCCTCTTTTCTCTTCTGCCCCCTGAGAAGTATGTCTGGCCATTCATGGACCAGTTCCACTCCTGCTTAGCTCTTGTTACCTTGGACAGCCTCCTCCCCTTTTTACTTTATTTATGTTATGGCCAGCTCAGTCTGCTCTGGGGGTGGGACTGGCGCAGCATGTGGTACTGGGGCTCGAACTGTGGTCCTTCAGTTTGCCTAAGCTTGCCTAAGCAGGTGCTTTATACCGCTGAGCTATCTTGCTGGCCTTATTTATTTATTTTTGCAGAACCAGGGATGGAACTCTGGCCCCCTTTTTTTTTTTTTTGTCTTTTTGAGACAGGGTCTCGCTATGCGGTTCAGTCTGGCTTTAAACTCATTTTTGTAGCCCAGGCTAGTCTCGAACTTGCGCTGATCCTCCTGCCTCAGCCTCCCAAGTGCTGGGATTACAGGTGTGTGCCACCATGCCCGGCTTCTGGCCCTTTCTACTGAGCTATCTCCCCAGCCCACTAGTTTGGATAGGACACCTGAGCCTGGTGACCAACCAGGCTGGGCTCTGCTCTAGCCCATGGGTACTTGCTGTGACTTGTAGGCCCTCAGAAAATTTCATCCATGTGTTCAAGAGCTGGAGGACCAGTGCTGAGCCCACCTAGACCCAAGTCTGGGCCTTGCTAGGCTAGAACGGGCCAAGCTGTCTAGTCTGATAGTCCTTAATGGTCACCGCCCTTCTAAGATGTCAGGCAGAAGAGGGCCTAGGATACCCCTGTGGCTGCTTGAGGACATCAGCACAGGGGCAGGACACTTCAGGGCAAGCCATAGGGGCTTTGTGTTGCTTCCTAGTGGGGACCTAAAGGAGGGAGAGGCCCAGAGAGCCAGGCGCTGAGGTGCTGCCCTCTTGGGGCTGAAGTTCACCCTGAGAAGTCCCACCCTACTAGATCAGGCAGCAGCCCAAAACTGCTGCTTGGGAGGAGCACAAGTCAGGTCATAGTGCATGCCGAGCACGAAAGGCCCAAAGGCGGGGACCGTGCCCAACATTCAGCCCAGCCCCACCTTTGGAGCTCTAATATGGGTGACGTGTGGTGGATCCACAGGGATGAGAGGGTCTCATCATCCGCAGGGCCTCCAAGCTCCTATTTATCCCCTGACACAGGCATAGGGACAGGATGGGGAGAAGTGCAACATGGTAGGGCCCTGAGTGGAAGTAGGGGTGGGGGGAACCTGCTACAGAAACAGGTGTCAGCATGGGCAGGCCCTGCGCTGTGGACACAGAGGCAGACAGCATCATTGGATGCCTTGGGGACCACTAATAGTGACCTAACAATAAATAGGATCAGACACCCAGAGGTAAGTGGTCAGGGCAAAGTCCCTTATTCAGCAATTTATCAGAGGGGGCAGGTTTTCCCATCTGTCAATGTCTAGCCTTGTCTTCAACTGGTAGTGATCTCTCCTCCGTCTCTGTGTCTCTCCCTTCTCCCTCCCCCCCCCCCCCCCCCC
>PVJA010044424.1:0-16180 GCA_004027025.1 Myocastor coypus | reverse complement strand
GAGTGCTGCAGTGAGTCCAAGCCTCGGGATTGAATCCTTCAGTCCGGAGTGTGCAGACGCCCTCTGTGCGCTTCCTCATCTGACTCTGTGGCTATTGTAAGCCAATCTTACAATTTCTTATAGATTGTATATTTGGTGTTAATATCCATTCCTTATATTATATCTATTCTGTTCCTCTAGTAAAACCCTGACCGATACAATGCTTTAATCTCTGTCTTCTTTTTTCAGTTGTTTGTACTTTTTCTCTTCTTAGTTTCTCATACGTTTCTTTCTTCTCCCAATTTTACATGTATATATCTGGTAAGATGAATTGGTTGGAAGACAGCACTATGTATTACAACAAATACTGTGAAATTCGTATTACTTTGTTAAGTGAATTTCTGTGCCACCTGTAATTTTTTGTGTTATAATTCTAATTTGTAATTGCTTTAAAAAATGTTTTTCAAAATTAAAAAACATAAGCAAAATTTTGCCAAGCACCAAATTGGCAGGAACCAAATTGTTCTCAAATAGAAACGATTGTGGGGCTGGGGAGATAGCGCAAAGATCTAAGTGCCTGCCTGGCAAACACAAGGACCCAAGTTCAATCCCCAGTACCACGTGCCATGCCAGCCCTGGAACCCTGAGCAGGTGCATAGCACCCCCCAAAACCAACCATGGTGGCCTATATCTGTAATCCCAGCACTGGGGAAGCTGAAACAGGAGGATCACTATGAGTCCAAATTGTATAGCCAGACCCTCTATCAAATAAATAAATAAATAAATAAAAATTTTAAAAATAAGTGTTCATTAATGAGTATTACTGTATGGTATGTCTGAATATGTTATAAGGAGACAGGACTGGGTTGGAAGTAGATCACCAGAAGTATGATCTGGCAGGGTGTGTTCTTGTCCCCACTTCCTACCTTCTCTTCCTGCTTCCTGGTCTCCATGACCTGAGCACCTTTCTTCTGTCAGGCCCTTCCACCAGGCCATTCCTGCCTTGGTGCCAGCCAGCCACAGACTGAATCCTCTCACAACCATAAACCAAGATACACGTCTGTTCCTTTATATTGTGGGTGTCAGGTATTTGGTTCCCGCAAGAGGAGAGTGACTAATGCAAGGGCCTGTTTTCTGACTGATAGATGGTGCCCTGTTTCTTCACATGCTGCAAGGGAAGAGCTCTGTGTCTGCAGCTTGTGATGGGTCAAAGGTTTGCTTGCCCCTCCCAAATTTAAATATTGAAAGCAAATGTCCATGGGTGGTGTTAAGAGATGGGGCCTTTGAGAAGCCATTAGATCATGACAGAGCCCTCACGTGTGGTACTGGTGCCCTTCCTTACAAAAGAGGCCTGAGGGTGTATCTCTATCCCTGCCAGCATAGCAGTCCTCATTGAGCAGATATCACATGTGCGACAGCAAATGAGCCATAAGAGGGGTGCTGAATCTTCTGGCACCTTGACTTTGAACTTCTCAGGTCCCAGGACCATGGGCAGTACATTTCTGCTGTTTATAAATTGCAGTCTATGATATATTAGTCCAAACAGACTAACACAGCTTCTTGTAAGAGCATAAATCCTTTTCATGAGGGTGGAGCCCCTGTGACCTCATCACCTCCCACAGACCCCCTCTCTAAACTGTCACATTCAGGAGGATCACATTGCCACATAGGAATCTGGGGGAGGAGGGACAGACTTCCGGACTGTAGCACCCAGCAATAAACTGCCAATACAAAAGGTTATGAGCTGGGAAACATGCGTTTAAGAGAGAAATTAAAACAGTCTCTACCCCAGAGATCTCCAGCCAAACAAAAACTGTTAGCCTACCTGTGGTATAAGGGCTAAACAGCACGAACTGTTAACAGAATGAGACCGTCCTGAGAGGTTTCCAGCTGTACAGAACAAATCCAATTCATATGGCTTCAATAAGAGGAAATTTTATTATGCTATATAACAATAAGTCCACAGATAGGACAGTTCCAAGGTGTTACATTCCATGGCTCAACAACAATATTAAGTACCTAGGAGCAAAGCGATGGAAAATAGATACAGCATTCAAGCTTGTATCTAAAATATAAAAGCACAAAAAGCATATATTGTTTATGAAT
The DNA here is from genome assembly GCA_004027025.1 of Myocastor coypus. NCBI lineage: Eukaryota > Metazoa > Chordata > Mammalia > Rodentia > Myocastoridae > Myocastor > Myocastor coypus. The sequence goes on along the minus strand of PVJA010044424.1, from coordinate 14,095 downwards.
ACAAACATATTTCGAACTATTCAAACATGTAAATAAATGACATTCTCTACCGTCAAGATAGCAGTTATCATGGAAATGAAAGAACAGAGCAAAATACAGGGTAGAAAGTGTTAGCTAAAATATAAAAGAAGCAAAAAAAATCTGAAATCCTTTGAGCAAAGTGCTCTCTTTCATCTTGGAAATGAGTACATAGAAGACTCTGAATTTTTAGTATGTTTGGATTATTTATAATTACATCTATATTTTATAGTACTACAGAGAAGATGTAAAATGGGATGCACAGGGAAATATTTTTGCCATGGGTACAGAAAATAAGAGCTTACTGATTTCAGAAAACATCTTGAGTGTCTGCCACATATTAGGCACTGTCCCAGGCAGCGAGGGTAGAGTGGCGATCAAGATGGAACGCTTCCTGAAGCTTACACACTACAGAACAGAGATGTACGGCAAAGGAGGACCAAGTTGCCAAAATGCTAGGCTAGCAAGGAAACAGGACAGTCAGCTTTCTGTTACTGCAACAAACACCTGAGATAAATCGATGTATAAGGACATCAGGTTTTAATTTTGGTTTGTGGTTTTAGAGGCGCCAGTCCTTAGTGGTTTGACCTTGTTGCTTTGAGTCTACAGCACCATGGTACACTGTGCCAATGATGCGTAAGGCAGATGACCACCAGGAATTGGTCCCACCGTTTCCCAATGGGACTACGTGTGGACAACCACCATGCACCTCCAAGCCAGAGCCCCATAGAATAGGCCAGAAGGTGACTGATTAGGGTGGCTTATACAACCATGGTAGGTCTCTGCAATAAAGTGATATGTCAGTTGAAAGCTGTGTTTTAAAACAGAGAAAGGTAGCCTCTATAGAGTGTCTGAGGAGAGGCCATTCGAGGCAGAAGGGATAGTAATGCAAAGGCCCTAGGTTAGGAATGAATTCACTATGCCTGAGGAATAGAAAGAGGCAGAAGAGCTACTAAGTGTATAAGCAATTTCTTTTTTATTCTTTGGCTAACATTGCAGAAGCCATGATTTATTGTATACGTATTGCACTCAGCCACAGAACTACTCCAAAAGGTCACAGGTCCAGGGCAAAGACCAACGGGGATGGCTTTAGCTGTGAACAAGGTGGGTCACTCTGAGGTAGTCTTGGTGATCAGGTACAATGAAAGCCTAATCCCTTGAGACACAGTCTAGACTGCAGCATGAAGTCCAGCACTTGTACAAAGTCCTCAGCCTCAGCCTGAGCACTCACTCCTCTGACTGGCTCAAAAGGGCCAGGAGAAATGTTGAGAAGGTCAAGCTTCATAGCAGTGTAATATCACTTTTGAGCATCAAAGGATGCTTTAAGAAAAATCAGCAAGAGGGGCTGGGGAGATGGCTCTGTGGTCTAAGTGCCTGCCTGGCAAGTATGAAGACATGGGTTCAATCACCAGTACCACATGACATGCCAGCCCCAGAATCCTGGAAGTGCCATGCCAACCACTGAAACTGAGCGTGGTGGTATACACCCATAATCTCAGCGCTAGAGAGGCTGAGACAGGAGGATCACAAGTCTGAGCTGCATAGAGAGACCCTGTACCAAATTTAAAAAAGAAAAAAAAAAGCCAACAAGATGCTCTAAGTCCTTCAGAAACACACACATGTCCAGGAATTTTTTAGAACATGGAACATTTCCTGAATTTGTACATCATCCTTGCACCGAGGCAACTGTAGTGTATGTACCACCAAAACAAGCACCACGCATACAAATTATTGCTTAATTTGGGATACATGTGGACTCTCCGAAGGCTACACAAAAATAACCTGTTGCTTATGTTTACACCAAAGCCATGTGCTTCTCAAGGAGCTCCCATTCAGTGAAGGCACAGAGTAAGAGCCTACAAAACACCAGTTCCCTCCTCAAAAGAGTGGAGAAAAATGTCATCACCCTCCAGGATGATGGTGGAGGTTGTTGCCACTGCTGAAGATCTCAACAATGCAGTGGTGTCCACCTCCTTCCTTTCTCTCTATCTCAGCTTAGTTCACCCTTCCGGCAGAATGTAGACTGACTGCAGACTGCCACACATGCAAGTAGTAGTTCCCATTATGGCGGGCTAAGTAGAAGTAGAAGTCAGAGAAAGCTTTGCAGATGAGAAGCAGAAAGGGGAAGGAGGAGCTGGAGCTGCAATTACACCCATCAAGTTCAGCCCTCCATGGTCCATCTCCATCTCAGCCCCACTTTTTTTTTTTTTTTTTTTTTTTTTTTTGTGGGACCAGGGTTCAAACTCATGACCTTGCACTTGCCAGGCAGGCACTTGTGCCTCAGAGCTATCTCTCCGGCCCCTCAGCCCCACTTCTAACAGTACATTTGGCTACTAAGCTCATCAACGGATGCATTCCCACCATCCAATCAGCTTCCAAGCCCGTGAGACTCCTGGGGGAACACTTTAGCTCTGGAAGAAGCAGGCCTCCAAGGGCTAAGGGAAAATCCTTCTGGCGTATAGAATGGAATGGAATGGAATGGAATGGAAACTGAGGTCATCTACATTTTGGTGGAACGTGAAGGGATGGAGGAGGGTAGGTGTACAGGCTTAGGGGCAGTGGTGAGGGCCTTGCTGACTTAGGAGCAGTCAGTCAGGAGCTTGGCATGGGCTAACTGAATGGCCAGAAGCAAGAAGATCTCTACTACCAAATGTGGCCCAGAAAGTATGACTGTGTTGGAAAAGAAGCAGCCACCTTAGAGGAGGTACTAAACAATCAAGTAGAGAGGTACCCCAATTATGATAGTATGCCCTGTGACGTTCTACTTTATCAGGTTGTGAAAGTGTCGCACATTCCATAGAAGCCATACTGATTTATGAAGTTAAGTCTTTAGCAGGACCAACGCAATGCGCTGCACTATGGCATGCTGGATGGCAACAGTAAGCTGCAGCTCCACTCATCCACACAACCAGAAAGCTGGACAATCACACTCCACAGCACGCTGTGTTACTGAGCTGCGGTGTTCAGTAGGGTACAGGTAGGAAAGGCATCTTCAACTTACAATATTTTCAACTTTTCAGAGGGTTGTCAGAAGGTAAGTCAAGGGGCATCTCTAGACCAAAATAGCTCAGCTAGTTGACCTTAACCCATGTGTGTCATCAGGTCCCCAGACCAGGCATGACGCATACATAGACATGACCTTCTGGACAGAGATAGAGGTTACACATAGCCAGACAATATACCGAGGCCGATTCAACAGATGCTACTTCTGGATATCCAACATAACAGCAAGAAGGCCCAATGCTGAGCCCTGATAAAGTAATATCCTCCCTCAGGACTAGGACAGGGACCAGAGTCTAACCAGGTCTTGAGTTAATGCCCATATTGTTGGTCCATGGACAACCACTTAAGAAATAAAGTTAACAAACCAAGCACTGCTTCCTCTAAGGTCAAGGGGTAGAATATTGAAAGAAAACTTTGCTTAGGAAAATCCAAGTGACAGTCATGCAGAGTTTTAGCAGGGAACTCAGTCTGTTCTTTAAACAGCCATATAGAGAATGCTGGTATTCAGAGACACTGCCTGGCTTCAGGGTATGCTTCCCGGGAAAGAAGGGGTTACTGCTTTGCTCAGCGACTTAAAGCATCTACTGTGTTTGCATCATGAATGGTTTAGAAATTCTAACAACAGTCTCCACTCTTCCCTCTGCCCTCTTGGTCTGACCGTGGGCTTTAAACTTCCAATCTTGAGTTTCTGTGACTTACAGCAGAATCGTCACCAGGAGAAGCCAGCTGTTCTCCAAGGGAGCTGGCAGCCAGGGGAGATTTGTCAGGGGCCCCTCCTAAGTCCACATGTACACATGCCTCGTTTGGGCTCTGAAAACCTGCGTTTACCTTTGGAGAGGATCTCCTAGAACCTCAGAGTAACCACAAGTCAGGTTGTATTGGCACAATCTCCTCGGGAACGTCTCTCCAGTGGACGGAGCCCCTGTACCTGTGATTCGTCTCTGGACTCTCCGTTTTGTTTTGTTTTCCTTATCATATTTCATTGGAAAACCTGAACTCATTTAAGGACTGTGTTTCCAACTCTGTTTCTGGGCAGGTAACCAGTGGAAGGCAGCCAGGGAAATGTAAACAGTTAATGAAACCTAACAGGGTCCACACTTCCAGCGAGACTTCATGCCTCCAACAAGTCCGTCTCTCATATTTCCTCCACCGGTTCCCTTCTCCTGGGTACAGCCTGGGTCTGTTCTCCATCATCATGGAAAGCGCTTCAGGGAAACACAGGTGTCTGTGGTCATTAGAAACCCAAATCCACCTGCTAGACCACGTATGGAAAGGAGAGCAACTCAGGGCTAGACTTACGGTGGGGGAGTGGCTGTCTGGCCAGGAGTCCGGAGGGACCCATAAATCATGCTGGTTTCTAGAGGAGGAAGCCCGCTTGGGAGTCAGGTGTGAGGCCCACCTGCAGCCAGGAGGCTGCATGCCATTAAACAATGGCCCCAGTGGTCTTGGAAGTGGACGTATTTGGTTGCTCACACTCTGGAAGCAATTTACTGCCCTTGTCTGCTCTTTCTCTTTATGAGTCTCTGTACATCTCTCTTTCTGTGCATGTGTTCGCTTCTTATTTTTTTCCACATTTTTCTCTTCCCTCTTCGTACCCCTTTCCCCATGACCTGTTCCCTTTTTTCCCCTGTTCTCCAGCTCCCTGTTCTCTTCTCTTTCCTTCTCCTTACTGCAAGGCAGCCAGGCTTGAGAACCCAAACGTAAGGTCAGAATGGGAAGTCACCTCAAAAGGGAAAGGGGATTTTTGAGCCCATAACTGATGCATATCACACCACTTGAAACCAGGGAAACCTGCCCAGCAGAGTTAAAAAAAAAAAAAAAAAAAAAACAAGCTGGAGGCCTCCAGGTAGGCAGAGAAGTGGTCATTTTTCTGTTGCTCTCCACTTTCACGCCTTCCCCTTTAGCACCTGCTCACTTTGCTTAGCAGTCCCAGGGTCTCTCAGGCCCTTCCATTGTTCAACGTGCAGCCCAGACTTCAGCTCCCAACTCTGGCCCTTTCCCTAGGCTCATGTGGGAGACCCAGATCCTCAGGAATTGTTCCTAAAGAACAACTTCGATGGACAGCATTCCTGAGCTGAGGGTGTGCCATCAGGGAAGGCAGCTTAGAAGGCATCTGGCTTTCCAGTCACACCACACGGAGTCACCCAGCCTCACACCCTCCTTGTCTCTAGGCATCTGTCCACCATCCAAGTCTCGGTGGCCTTAAGGAACATCAGTGAGTGAAACATGTATTGGGTCTGATTGAAAAATATGGTGAATGCTTGCATTTAAAAATTTTTATTGCAGTAAAAGATACATTATCATTAATTCACCTCAACTTACTTCCTTTCCTTAGGAAAGCCCCCATCATTCTTTCTGCTTCTTCAAGCAATTTTGGAAGCCCTCTTTTGTCCAAGCACCATGTGGCTGCCTTGGTGTCTTAAATCAATTCAGAACATCTACCTTTCATGGCTAGTTTGACTTCAGAAAAGACCCAGAAGTTGCTTCATGCTAGATCCAGGGATGAAGGTGGGTGAGGGCGTAGCACGAGGCTTGTACGAGCCTGCTTTCTACTGGATGGCAGTAAGCAGCTGATTTGATGTGTTTTTTACTATACCTCCTAAAAGCCACTGACAAAAGAAGACTTTCAGAACTGCTTTGGAAAGTAGCAAACATAATGAGACACATGCGTTCAAAATGAGAGCAAGTATCTTGGGTGGATTAATGGCCATGTGTCTTTTACTGTAATACTTTTTAAAATGTAAACTTCCGCCATGTATTTAATTTCCATCCTTACTGTCTATCATGGGAAAACCAGTTTCTCTCCAGACTCCTGTTTCCCTTCTGGAAAGTAAGGCGGTGGGCTATTGATTTTCAAAGCCTTGTGAACCTCTAAATTCACCAGGCTCCTCCTCTGCATAAGCATGGCTTTTCAGGTTTCTCTGATCTATAGCTAGAAACCCCTCGCAGGTCCCAGCCATTCCCACACACCGCCAACCCCGTCTCCCTTCAGCGCCTAGACAACAGCAGCACCTGCTGAGAGCTCAGTCTCTAAGTTCCTGCTGTCTCTTTGGGGTTCCTCCCAGATGCACGCCAACCAGTTTAGCCACCACAGACATAGGGAAGCCCTAAGTTATTTTCTCCCACTCCATTTCCCTACATGTCCTATACCTAAATCTTCCAAAAGCTTATAATTCTCACAACTGATGCTTCCAGCTGGGGAACCAGTGTGAACACAGAGGGCACCACAATCCATAGCAAGGAGGTCACCTATTCCTAATCCCCAACTTCTGGCCCTGCAGATGCTAACATGGAGCTCTGGTCCATTCAGAAATGAGGAAATTGTCCCTTGTCCCAACACATGGTCATCTCGACCAGCAAAAGGCCCCACTTGTGCCCTCACCGAATCTGGGATAACAATAGTTCCCTCTTGGCCTGCAGAGCCTCCTTTGTACAGGACTCAAATGCAATGCGAGGCTGCGCTCAGGGTCTCCTCCCCATCCTCAACCCCTTGTGCCTCTGTCTTAGTTACTTTTCTCTTGTTGCTGGGACAAATACCCAATACTCAAAATGAAGGAAGGAAAGGTTTATTCAGCTCACAGTTACTGGAAGTTTCAGTGCATGATCCAAAGCAGAGAGGCACATAGCAGAGAGCAGCAAGCAGTTCATGGCAGCAGAACAGCGACAATGGTGACAGTGGCAACGGAACAACCAGGGAGCAGAGAGCAACAGCGCTAGTCTGTCTCTCTGTCTCTCTTGATAATACATTCAGGCTCTCCACTTTAGCCTATCCACCTTAGGCTACACCCATAATCCCAAAAGAGCCAGGCACGGTGGTGCACAACTGTAATCCCAGCACTTGGGAGGCTGAGGCAGGAGGATCGGTGCGAGTTCGAGACCAGCTCAGGCTACCAAAGTGAGCTCAAGGCCAGCCTGAACTGCATAGTGAGACCCTGTCTCAAAAAGACCAAAATAATAATAATAATAATAATAATAATAATAATAATCCCAAAAGTACTCAGACCCATAATCCCATCAGTACTAAAACACAATCCCAGGGATCATGAATCAAGTCTCACACTCTAGAATTCCCTGCCCCATGATTGCATGAAGCTTTTGGGGGACAACTAAACATAAACCATAACAGCCTCCCAACTAAGAATGGGTGAGAGCATCCCTGCAAACCACCTCCTGATGGTCCCCACCAATTCCACAGACGCGAGCTCCACTTAGCCTGAAGCTAACACATTCCCAAGGCCCCACAATTGATACAGAGTACATGCCCACATACATATGTACGAGCCTGTACTTGACATCATCACAGCACATAAATCAAAGTAGTATGTGTACGTGTGTGCATATGTATGCACACTGGATGCAAAGGAAGAAGGCTGAAATAAGAGCTGTAGCTCAAGCAGCTTATTCTTATGACAAACCACATCACCAGGTAAAAATAAGAATTCTCTGGCTCTTCCCCACAATATTTTCTTGAAGCAGGTCTCAATCTCCAAGAAGGAAAAACAAAAACAAAACTATTACTAATAGTCTTGCTGGTGTCCTTAAGAGCTCTGTGCTTGCTGTCCAAAAAAGAAAAAAAAAAATCAAGTGGATGAGGAAATAAAATAATAGACTGTTTTTAAAAAGTGCTTTCAGTATAGGGGAGCCGGAAAAAAAATATAGGCTGAACAGTGTGGAAAATCCACATGATTCTGTTTTTAGAACTAATGAAAAGAGCCTTGTATAAGGACAGCTATTTTCTTCCCTCTAGGAATGAGGACTACAAAGTGGTTATTAAGAGTGTGGACCCCAAGTTCTGAGGGGAATATCAATGTGCCTTTGTGCTTGGTCGTCCTTGCTGGTCCTTCTTACGGAGACCAAGTCCTGTAAGACATAAATACCTTCAATAGTTGAGCATACAATTAATTACCAATACAGCACATGCAGCCAGAAACTGACCCAGTTTAGGGGGCCAAGGAGGCTTCCTGAAGGAGGCGTTAGCAAAGCTAAGCCTCACGGGTGAAGAAGAATTGATGGGCCAATGGAATGATACACTAGTTCTCAGTGAAGGCGGCAACCCTTGAACAGAACACGGTATAAGCAAGGAACTAAAAACGGGAGCAAACCGGAACTATGGTCAAAGGGGAGTGGCTTCTAGGTGGAGGCTGAGGAGATGCACAGTAAGCATGTGCAGTGCTTCACCTTTAACTTAAGAAGGTGTGGTCCCCAGCCTCCCAGATGTCATCCCATGATTTCCACCCTTGCCAGTCATGAATTTGCATGGTTCCCTTCCACAATGTTCAGGCCCCATGGGTGTGACCAGTGACAGGGGACAGGGGTGGGGCAAGCAGCAACAAAGCACTTTCAAAGATAGGCTTTGAGAGACACTGCCACTTCCATCTGTACCTCCTCTGGGGTCACAAACACAGGGGGACATCATGCCCTGAATGGCCCTGTGAAGAGATTCATGTGACCAAGAGGTGAAGCTGCCTCCTGACAGAAGTCAGGAGGGAAAATAAGGCTGATTTGCTAGGTTCATTGGCTGAGGGCCTGAAATTTAGAGTAACAACAGCAAAACTCAGGGAAACAAGAAAAAACAAATATATTAATGTGGGGGGGGGTTGTATGCATGCGAGTGCCTGGTGAGGAGCAACTCAAAGGAGCGGTGACGATCTGGGGCCCGCACAGTGTCGTGACAGTGGGCTGTGGAGAAGTGGCGAGGGGATGGGGAAGGACTTTGGTCTCGTAGGGGCAACAACTGTGGGAAAGCAAACATACGGGGAATTAATGGGAGATAACTGCGCGCCGGTAACGTTTGCTGAGTAGATTCCTCCGGCTGTGAATGGAGTCGGGTGCCTCTGCTGACAGACTTCTGTGTTTCCTTGGTAGGCAAGATGCCTTTGCAAATTTATGTCCTAGTTTAGGCCTCTAGGAGCAGGGCAGGGAGCTCTTCTTGTGTCTCTCTGCTTCTGCTCATTTGCTTTCAGCTGACAACAATCTTCTGGCCAAAGTGGCCTTTTCAGAGTAGCGTGTTCTAGTTGTCTTCCAGAAATGGAGCTTAAGGTCCCTCTTCAGGTCTTCAGAAACAACAGCCCCGGACAACAGCTTGACTACAACCTGAGAAGAAACGCTGAAGAAGATACAGATGCCTAAGCCACTTCCAGGTCCCTGATCCTCAAAATCCGTTTGGGTTGGCACTCTTTGTGTGTGTGTGTGTGAGCGCGTGCGTGTGTGCATGGAACTAGGGATGATCAAGCACAGGGGTACCCTACCACTCTTCCACTACTGAGCTATGTCTCCAACTCTGTTTATTTTCATTTTAACAAGATCTCCCTAAGTTGCTAAGGCAAGACTGGCACTTACGATCCTGCTGCCTCTGCCCCGCAAGCAAATGGAATCGCAGCTGTGAGCTATGCACTTGGCCAATGAGTATCCTTTTAGAGTAATTTGTTACACGGCAATAACTAACTTACATATACATGCAGCAACAAGATTAAATTTGCAAATGGTATGACTTTGAGTGATTCACTTAACTGCTTTGAGCTTTATTTTTTTCCCCTATAAAACGAGAGACATTTTATTACCTAGGCCTCTAGGCAATAACATGAAGTGATTGACAGCTAACCCAGAAGGCAGACCACTGGTGAAGACAAAGACCCAGCACTACTCAGCGTGGAAGTGTCTTGGAGTTGAGAAAGAAAGTAAGAACCTACTGTGTATTGGCCTGTGCCAGACAAGGTGTTGTACCACGTCACATATTCTTCCTTCTACCTGAGTTAGACACGAGCTCACCCCCATTTTACAGAGGAGACTACGAGGCATTGCTACTTCAACTCAATGATCACTCCTTCCTTTTATGCATCTAACGTTGGGAGGGAAATTGTTTCCAAGTAGAAAAAACTTCTACGAAAAGGCTAGGGGAAGAGCACATGCTCCTCACAGATTTCCTTGGCTACTCTTCATTCCACCTCTAGAAACTCCTCTCAAATAGGCCCTGCCTACCTTCTGAGTACAAATCCCAATTTCTACCCCATATGACCCAGGAGTTTGGAAGTGGGACTGCATGCTGGTGGGATTAGGTAGCAATGGCAGAGACCAAATAACAGGCATGCCTTCCAACCATCCATTTCCTGACAAGCCCTAAAAAATATGACCTGTTTCTTTAGACTCGCTGGAATTTGGGGGTTTTGTTTCCAGACCTGGAAAGACATCAACTGCCTCTTCTCACAACAGGGTCTAGAATGTCTAGCCACTTTCAGACTTCGTTATTGTTTCTGGTACAACACAACTAAGTGTTCCTTCATTGTTTTGTTTCATTTTTCTAATTTTTAAGTTGCACTTTTCAGGGAAGATAAATCAACTGTAAAAGTATGTTAAAAAAAAAAAAAAAACCGACTTGTCAAGCCAGGTCTTGAGGAGAGGAGCTGGAGTAGCTTTATTTTCCATTATCTCAGGGTAAAACAAATTGATTTATCCTTTTAAGATGTTCTTATAAGGTCACCGGGAGCACAATGATTTAAACCATGGCCCTTGGCTGACTCCCGCCCAGAGCATGATCTAAGCAGGCCTGGAAGTCTCAAAGAAAGAAGAATAAAGGGGAAAAGGTAGCAGACATCTAAGGGCTTCAAAGTTATCTCAGTATAAGAAGTTTTCCCTCTCAGTTGAAGCCTCCTAGGAATCTTCCAAAGGAAGCTTGCTTCTCCATATCTTTTAAAAGTTCTTTTGTTCTATAAACTGAAGGAGGGTAAACCTAGGCAGGCCAGAGCCTTTTGTTTTCTGCATTCCTCTCCTGACAGACTCAGACTTTTCTTGGCTGGATGGCTAGGATGAGAATGTGAGTAGGCAAATGACTTTAGAGAACCTATTTAGGAAATCTGATTGTGTTTCCCATCTGTATGGGTAGAATCTGAACTCAGGACAATGTTTGCAAAGGGATTAGTATGGTGCCAGGTGTATCTGATTGAGCCATTCAACCAAGAAGCTATGAGGAGGGTAAGCGCCACAGTTAGGCATGCGATGGTCTATCCTAGACTCCATCAGTGGGTAGCCACAGGCAAGTTCCTTGATCTTTTGAGGCTGCAATATTCTCATCATCTGAACAGGGTGTTAATAGTATGTGTGTGGTACCTCATAGGGTCATAAGAAGGATTCAATTAACGAATGAATGTCTAGAATGTGCCAAGGATGTAGTAAATAGGATGTAAATGGTAGTTAGTATGATTGTGGAAAAAAAATAAAAAGTATGATTGTGGCATTGTAAATGACAACCATGACCACCGCAGCTTCAGTAACGCTGTTACTTCCAAGCTGTCATTTTGTGTGCTTTGATTTAAGCAAAGTGCATCACTTCTAGTCCACTTATGACAAGATACAATTATTGGGTGGTTCTTTGATAGCTGACCGAATAGAAGGTAAGATGAAGGAACAAGCTTCTCCAAGGAGCAAAAGTGCCCCAGACAAAGGCCAGCGAGATAGCTCAGAGGACTCAGTACTTGCTTCAGCAAGTGCAGGGGCCGGGCCTCAATCCCAGGCACCACATGCTGTGTTGGCCCTGCCCCTGGGTGCACTGAGCCGGCCACTGAGGGGTGCAGGGTGGTGGTGCACACCTGCAGTGCCAGCGCCGGGGAGGCTGAGAACCGGAGGATCAGTATAAGCCTGAGCTGCATAGTAGGATCCTGTACCAAATATATAAACAACAAAATAAAACATTTTTTAAAACTATCCCAGAAAATGAAGGTTATCTCCAAAGTGCTATTATCAGTACTCCCCAGCACTCTGGAGAGTTGGGTCACTCTCCAGAAGAAGGTATACACTGTGATTTGCCAAACAAGATCAGCTCCAATGAGAAGGAGTAGTTATATAAAGGAAAAACAGATGACCAAAAGTAGGGGACTTGGATTTGGAAAAACCATACCCAACAGATGCCAACTACACTTATGACCACTCTTTTTTTAAATTTTTTTAAAATTTTTTATTTATTATTTTAACTCTTGTTTCAGAGCCTTTGTTTATTTATTCACTCATTTTTATGGCCCCTAGAGGGAAGGGCTGGCACAGCATGTGGTGCCGGGGATTGAACCGTGGTCCCTGAAGTCGCCCAAGCAGGTGCTTTAGACCACTGAGCCATCCCGCTGGGCCCCTATGACCACTCTTAATGCTAGCCCTGACACATACATAATAATATCGGAAATACCGGCTGCTAATGTTGTCACTCAAGGAAGGACAAAGCCAACCAAACACACCAGCACCAACAGTTCAACCTGAACTCCATGGTAACTGTGATTCCCAGATAATCGGAGTAGCCACTAGGCTAGCATCTTTATTGTCCTTTTGTGAATAGTAAGGATTTTTGCAAACGCTTTTGTCTTTGGGGAAAAATGATAATGTCCCTGCGATGAACTCAAGATCATCATTTCCTTGTCTGCTTACTGAACGCCTGACACCGTGTTAAGCACCGCTATATTTCGTCTCCCTCTCCATGTTTCCTGGTCAGCTCAGGAGAAATGATTCGGCATCATAAAATCAAGTTCAACGGAAACAATAAAAATTAATGTTGAAGTCGTAATAATTTTTACAATTGTTAATAATTAATAAGAAGCTATGATAGCCTCTTAATTTCACAATGTCATTTCCTTATAGCACGCACCAGTCATTCAATTACCAGGACACACAATTAAATCCAGGCAGCTATTTGCTTGGGTTCATGCTACATTAAGTTCCCTGAGTGAGAAGCAGTTCAATCTCTAGTCAGTGCTACAATTTGGAAGGTCTGCCCTGGTAGCAGATTAGTGGTGAAACCGGATAAATAGTTACAGACAAGACAGCTGATGTTTGTTCAATTAAGTGATTCAGAGCATACAATTCCCAGGTGCTGTCACACCATTTAAAAAATTCTTTGGGATCATTGTGCTGCTTCTTCTCCAAGCAGCACTAACTTTAAGAAATTGAATCTCTGTGAAAGTCTTTGGCTCATTCCATTTAGAGCTCATCTTTGAAACCAGGGCTTGTTCACTGTCTTAATGGAGAGCTGGTATTTAAGAAAAGGCAGTGCAAGATCCTTTAGATTGGAATTCTGTCCTGACAATGACCACAGTGAGGGCTTGGGCTTTGCCCCTCGGCCTTCTTTTGGCTCCCTAAGCTTCTCTCTGAACGTAGTCTGCGTGGTGTCAGAGGGCCACGACCCAACACACTGTGTCCCAAATCTCTCGCGAGAGACACATAGTTCTTGTCAGTATGAAGGTTGTGCTGTGAGCTGTTTCTCTCGGAGTCTGCACTGACTTTTCTGTCCTCCACTGACATTTCTACTGGGCCCAAGAAAACACATGGGCAACACCAGGAAGGGGGGATGGAGTTCTCTGCAGACCAGACTGTGACACATTCATCCTCTTGCCATGCTGCATATGGCCAGCCCCCTTGATCACACCCAGAGGAAATGAGAAGAAAGCAGTAGTGATTCTAAAAGGATGCATAGGATGAGACCACACAGGCTGCCGGGGCTTTGCAGCTGCCTGGAGACACATGGAACGCACTCCAGCAGGAGAGCTGCGGAAAATCTTAGTTCATTATGGTGCTGAAGGCATTTATTAAAGGAAAAAAATCTGCAAAAGACCTCTCTGATGCTCCCTGGGGCTGCATGCTTAGCGCTGAAGTATGCCCGCTGGGCTCAGATCTTGTCCATAAACTGCAGGGCACAGAGAGAGGAAGTGCGGAGAGAGAGGTACTGGAGGCAAACTTGCTCGGCTTAATCCCTTTGCAAAAGTTTTAACCCTGCACCTCTCCCTCAGTCCTCTCCTCTCAAGGAGGAATGTCAACAGTCTGATCATCTAGCTCAGATGGGCATGGCTGGGTGAGAGGAGGGAACTGGAGATCAGAAAGAGCCTACTTTGAAGGTCAAGGAAAAGGAACAATGCCAGGTGTGGAGGCATAAACTTGTGTGATCCTGGCACTAGGAAGGATAAGGCAGGCAAACTGTGAGTTCAAGGCCAGCCTGGGCTACATGCTAGACCCTGTCTCAAAATAGAAAAGAAAACAAGAGAAAGAGGAGGGAGAGAGGAGAGAGAGAGAGAGAGAGAGAGAGAGAGAGAGAGAGAGAGAGAGA
>PVJA010044423.1:0-16181 GCA_004027025.1 Myocastor coypus | reverse complement strand
AAAAAAAAAAAAAAAAAAAAAAAAAAGGTGGCTGAGTGTGTTTGTATTTGCTTCTGCATCTTCTAATCTATTCCATTGATCCTCAGGTCTATTTTTTGCCAACACCGTGCTGATTTTTACCACTGTAGCTTTGTAGTATAATTATAGGTCAGGAATTGTAATGCCTGCCTTATCTTTGTTGTCCAGGACTGTCTTTGCTATTCTGGGTCTTTTCTGGTTCCAAGTAAATTTTAGGAATGATTTCTTCAGGTCTGTGAGGTATGTTGATGGTATTCTGTTAGAGATTGCATTAAGACTGTATAATAATTTAGGAAGTATGATCATCTTCACAGTGTTGATTCTTCCTGTCCAGGATCAGGGAATATCTTCTCATTTTCTGAAATCATCTAGGATCTATTTTTTCAGAGTGTTGTAGTTTTCATTGAATAGATGTTTTACTTCTTTTTTTGATTTAATATTTTTATTGTATAAATTTAACAATGGCTATATTACATATTTTCATCATCAGACCAATTTAGATTAATACATTTAGGTATATAAGATTGATCAAACAATTAAACATTCACATATTCAATCAACATTACTTTTTTTTTCTTTTCCCCTTTCTTTTTTTAAAAGTTGACACATTGCACATTGTCCTCATAATAGTTCTACAGAGCACAGTGTGTGGGCATGTCCCACCACCCTATTGATGTTGCTAAGAAGAAAAAAATGAAAAGGGAAGAAAAAAAAAAAGAAAGGAAAAGAAAATTCTTCTCTTTGGACTAAGAGGAAGCAGATGCATACACAGTGAAATGTTCTGCAATTGCAGTGGGCCACCAGTGAAGCTTGTAATGTTGGAGGCTATTGATCTAAGCCTCCTAAAGCTCATCTCACTAATCTAGCTCTGCGTTTCATGCATTGTAATTAAGCTTTTTTTTTTTTTTTTTTCTGGGTGATCAAGGGCAAGTCAAAGGAAGACCTGTATAACAAAACATTCGTTTTTTTTGTATCTTCCAGGGTCAAATCCCCTCAGGATTAAGTTTGGGACCATATACAGTACTTTGTAGAACTGTTGTTAGTGTCAGCCTTGAGGACAAGTCATGGCCATTGCTTGGCCACTTTGCTTTCTGTGAAAGTCTGAGAGAATTCTTTTACTTCTTTAGTTAGATTAACTCCCAAGTATTTCATTTTCTGCGGTGCTATTGTAAAAGGCATTGTTTCGCTAATTTCTCTCTTAGTGTGTTTGTTATCTGTATAGAGGAATGCTACTGACTTTTGGGTATTGGCTTTGTATCCTGCTATGCTACAAAATTTGTGTATTAATTCTAGTAGCTTCTTGGTGGAGTTTTTTGGGTCTTCCAAGTAGGTTATCATGTCATCTGCAAATAGTGATAGTTTAACTTCTTCTTTATCTATTCTTATTCCTTTTATTTCTGTCTCTTGTCCAATGGTTCTAGCTAATGATTCCAGAACTATATTTAATAGGAGTGGTGATAGAGGGCACCCTTGTCTTGTACCGGGTCTGAGAGTAAAAGACTCCAGTTTTTCCCCGTTTAGAATTATATTAGCTGTTGGATTGTCATAGATGGCTTTTATCAAATTGAGGTAGAGTCCTTCTATTCCAGTTTTCTGTAGAACTTTGAACATCAATGAGTGTTGGACTTTTTCAAAAGCCTTTTCTGCATCAATTGAGATGATCGTGCGGTTTTTGGATTTGGCTCTGTTGATATAGTGCTTTACATTTATAGATTGGCATATGTCAAACCATCCTTGCATTCCTGAGATGAATCTTACCTGGTCATGATGTATAATCTTCATGATTTATTGAGTTCTATTTGCTAGCATTTTATTGAGGATTTTTGCATCTATCTTCATGAGAGAGATTGGCCTGTAGTTCTCTTCTTTTATTTGCATCTTTCTCTGGTTTTGGTTTCAGTATAATACTCACCTCCAGGAATGAATTTGGGAGGATTACTTCATTTTTTATTTCATTGAAGAGTTTGAGGAGTATTAGGATTATATCTTCTGTAAATTTCTTGTAGAATTTAGCGGTGAATCCATCAGGACCTGGACTTTTCTTTGTCAGTAGTTTTTTTTTATTATTATGTTTCATATTTCTTTGGCTGTTGTTGAGTTATTGAGAATGGTTATATCTTCTTGATTCAGTTTTGGTAAAGTGTACTTTTCTAGGAATCTGTTGATTTCATCTGTGTCTTCAGTTCTGTGAGAGTAAAGATTCTCAAAGCAGCTATTAGTAATCTTCTGGATCTCCACTGGTTCTGTGGTAATGTCACCCTTTTCATTCCTTATTACTTGAATTTAGTTTTTTCTTTCCTCCTTGTCTTAGTTACTTTTCTCTCACTGCTGGGACAATACCCAACACTCAAAATGAAGGAAGGAAAGGTTTATTTAGCTCACAGTTACTGAGGTTTCAGTTCATACTCAGCAGGATCCAAGGCAGAGAGGCACATGGCAGAGAGCAGCAGTTCATGGCAGCAGAACAGCAACAATATGGTGACAGAGGCATCCAACAAATCAGGGCAGCAGAGCAACAGCACGAGTCTGTCTCTCTGTCTGTCTTTAATTGGTTGCCCTATTTGACGGGTTCTTTCTGTTCTCATTCGTAGAGTTTGGGTCACTTTGGTTCCTCTTTAAAATACTTTCTAGTAGTCTCTGTAGGCTTGGCTCTGTCACTGCAAATTTCTTTAGTTGTTCTTTGTTGTGGAAGTATTTCACTTCTCCATCAAAGTTGAAAGACAGTTTTGCAGGGTATAGCAGTCGGAGCTGGAATTTGTTTTCATAAAGGAGTTGAAGCACTCTGCTCTATGCTCTTCTTGTCTTCATGGTTTGTGAAGAGAAATCTGCCATTATTTTGATGAATTTTCCTTTAAATGTAATCTGTTTCTTTTCTCTAGCAGCTTTTAGTATATTATTCTTCTGCTGGATTTCTGGAATCTTGACTATCGTATGTCTGGGTGTGTTAGTTGGGTTGATGTTATTTGGGGTTCCGGATGCCTCAGCTACTGAATGCCAGGCTGTTTTCTCACATTTGGGAAGTTTTCTGCTATTACTTCTGCCCATATTCGTTTATATCATTTGCATTGGCTCTTTCCTATTAATCTCTCATTTTTCATCTTTGCATCATCTTGCAGATGTGAATTATTTTTTTATGCACCCTAGTTGTTTTTAAGAGATCCTTTCTTACCTTTTCACTGGCTGTGACTATATCTTCAAGATCTGAAACTCTATCTTTACTTTTGCTCACACGGTGTTTCCAGCTTGTGATTGACATTTTATTTTCCTATATGTCTCTTTGAAACTGCTTCATGTGATCTATTTCTTTCTTATATTGGTCATTCAAGGATTCCATCATTTTTCTACTCTCTTCTAATTTTTTATCAATGCCTTTTTTAGAAGGATTTATTGATTATTTCATTATAGTTATCCTTTTTTTTTTTCTTCAGAGATAATTTCTAATCTGGTTTCCTCTCTAGCTTTCTGCAGTTGTTCCTTTACTTTAGATGCTATTAATTCAGAGATTTTTACTTTTTACTTCATAGGTTATTTCTGCTCTAATTTCCTCTATACTTTTTTGCAGTTGTTTTTTTACTTTAGATACTATTAATTCATCCATTTCCTTTTTTTCCTTCAGAGGTCATTTCTGATCTGATTCCTCTATGTGTCTGCATTTGTTTCTTTCCTCAGATGCTATTAATTCCAAGGTTTCAGCTGTGTGGTTCCCAGCTTTTTCTGTGCTAGTGTCTCCCCATTTGTTCTGGGGGGGCTTGGGGCCTGAGATTACATCTTGCTCCTTCTGTTTGTCATTGTGTATAGCCCTGTCCTATGACCTTTGGGGTAGAGCTCTGGTGCAGTTATGTCATTAGCACTTACTGAAATTCCGGCCCAGATCAAAAAGTTGGAACTTGTCCAGTGTGCTGGCTGGGTCTGGCTTCTGTGCTCTGCTTCTTCCTCATGCTGCTTGTGGAAGTGAACCCGCTGTGCTCCTCTGGCAAGATGTTCAGCTCCTGGATTGGCTGGGAGGGTCTGAATCCAGGTTCTCTGCAGGGAATTTTGCTGCAGGGTTCCACAGGAAGTGCTGGTTCTGGGGTCTGCAAAAGTCCCCACATACGTTGTTATGGTTTATGTCTAGTTGTCCCCCCATAACCTCATGCAATCATGGGGCGGGGATTTCTAGAGTTTGAGACTTGATTTCTAGAGTTTGAGACTCATAATCCACTGGGATTATGTGTTTTAGTACTGATGGGGCTATGGGTCTGAGTCCTTCTGGGGTTATGGGTGTGACCTACGGTGGATAGGCTGAGGCAGGGAGCCTGAGTGTAATATAAAGCGTGACAGAGAGACGAGACTCTTGTTCTCTGCTGCCCTGGTTGGTCAGTTGCCTCTGTCACCATATTGTTGCTGTTCTACCTCCATAAACTGTATCCTCTCTGCCCTGTTCTACTCAGCCTTGGCCCAGCTGAGTATGGATTGAAACCTCCAGTAACTGCGAGCTAAATAAACCTTTCCTTACTTCATTTTGAGTGTCAGGTATTTGTTCCAGCAATGAGTAAAAAGTAACTAAGACATACATGTGAGCTGGTCACTGGGCTCCAGGAGGGGAAGTATCTGGTAAGTGTGGGCAGGCAAAAGGTCCCTACCTACACACACACAGACGCTCCGGGTCAGTGGGCTCCGGGCTGTGATTGATTCTTGATCCAATGCTGATATTGCAGGTATAACTGCTACACCCTGGCCCTAGGCTGGGTACTTCACATTACACCATTGAATTCTTTCTTGTTGTTATTTGCTTGTTTATTTTGTGGTACCAGGGATTGAACTCAGGACCTTGCACTTGCCAGGCAAGCACTTATTCCACTGAGCTATCTCCTTGGCCCCTTTTCACATTACACCATAAGGAGGGGAGAGAGGCTAGTTGCCTGCCTGAGCTGCTGCCACCTCCTTTGCTCTCTGCTCTTTGCCACCACCATGAAAGCTTGCCCTCTGGCATATGCCACTCTGCCTTGGAGCCAGCTGAGTATGGACTAAAACCTCCAAGTACCTGTGAGATCAATAAACCTTTCCTTCCCTCATTTTGAGTGTTGGATATTTGTCCCGGCCATGGCAGCAGAGTAACTGAGACAGTGGGTTTGTTGCGTGACGTTTGGAAAGCTTTCAGCATTTATTTTATTTCAGTGATATGTGTTTGTTGTACCTGGTTAATACATTCATTGCAGGCAGCTGGTACATGAGCTTGACACATCTTACTTCTTCTGACCATCCCTTCCCCTCCACCTCTGTTTCTTACAGCCTCTCCAAATACAGCCCTAGTAACTTACAGCATCCACAGCTGCTTCTGTGAACGCCTTTGGTGGAGGTGTGTGCTTTCTTTTCATTTGCTCCAATTGGATGCCTAACACTATGGGGTCTGATATTTCTGTGTTTGTGCTCATGTTACGAAGCTGTTTTCTGCGAAACAGTCTGATCGTTTTTGAACTTGAAGTTAAGGTTCGTTGGGTGGAACCCGTGCAAGGCTCTGACGAGGGCTAATGACTTCCCCTTATGAGGACCAAATGTTCCCAATTGCCCTACCCAGTTGTAGCGGATTTCAAACTGGTGCTCAACTGCGTGGTGCTGGGTGCGGGAGGCCCACCTGAGGGTGGCTGCCAGCAGCGCAAAGGCAGAACAGGAGAGGCTACTGACACGCCGCTAGGGGCGCTGTGTGGAGAAGCTACTGGGGCTGGGGGAGCCTGCTAGTGCTCTTGGGCGGCTCTGCTGGAGGTCCTTGTGGTGCTGGCTTTCCCGATGTTCTCTGGAGGAGCGCTGGTCCTCATCCTAAGGACGGCTTCCTGGCTTCGGAGGGGAAGACTGTGCACGGCTCGGCCTCACGGAGAAGCCTGTCACACTGGCTTTCCTGATGGGAGCTTGGCTTTCCGCAATGCTGGAGGAGCTCGGGACCTCGCTGTGGCTGAGGACGGCTGTGGTACCTGTGGAAGAGCTGTGGTGCTCACCTTGAGCATTGCTTCCCAGCTCTGGTTCAGCGTAGATCTTTCATCCTGCTGGCATAGACTTTCTAGCTTCTGCCACTGACCCTTAGGCTTTTCCAGCACAGACCTGTGAAGTGGACCTGCAGGAGACTTTCCGTGGACTCTAGGCCTCCGGTTGGACTTGTGGGAGACATTTCTATGAGCTTTAGGTTTTTAGCTGGACTCCTGCAGGATATGAGGATCCAGGCCCTTAGCTGGAGTCTTCAGTGTTCACATGTGTGGACGTCTTTCCTGCACGTCTCCTGTGTGACTCCTGGGGTGATTCATTTTAAAATGCTGTTATAAAATGTGTCCAGTATCATATTGCAGGACTCTGCGGTTTTCCTGTCTGCAGGCTCAGGCCACATTGCAACAGGAACAGGAGGCATAGTTAGTGTTCTTTAGAGTTGCTCTAACTCTGGTCTCAGAGACCTTCCTTTGACCACAAAGAGATGGCTTCCTTGTACCTGTGTGATGACCAGTACTCAGCTGGACACTCGAGGCTCTAGCCCCTGGGCTCTCCGTGCTGCTCTTGTTTCACCGGTGCTCTGCCTTTCCAGGGCACTCTGTCTGTACCTCTCTGCATGTCTCTCAAGCGGGTCACCTGCCACCTTCTTCACAGGGCTCCCTAACTTTCACTCACATCACTTAGGAACCAGCATCCTTCCTAGCTCAGTGTCCTTGTCTTAAAGTCCAAGATGTCCTTGGGCCACTTGGTGGTGTGTTAGTCGGAAGCTATTTGTGTCTATTATTTTACCCTCTCAAATCAAATCTCATCAGTTTTTAAAATGATATGTGTAGGAGTGGCCTGAAGATAGGGTTCTGGCCTTGGTCACAGAGCAGGAACTGTAGTGACAACAACTCTGAATTTCAGCTGCCTGTGCCCACATATCATTCCTGCCACTCGCTCTTTGTGACCTGGAGGAAGCCACTTCATTTCTCTGTGCCTCAGTTTCTTCAGTAAAATAAGGAGAGTAGGCGTCTAAGCATGCAGCTGCTTTGAGGGTCCAGGAACGCATGCCAAGCACTACAGCAGCTCGCACGCAGCTTCTGGTAAAAGCAGCTATTGACTGACTGATGCTACTTTCTGCTCTCTGAACTTTACATGCTAGTTTGCACGTGTAGCAAGTGACATTGTTTTTGCTCAAAACACTGGTTTGGATAAAGAAAAGAATGTGAGGCTCCCTGGATGCTGGTGGTGAGGGCTGTGTCCCACATGTCATTCACAGGCTTCCCCAGCCCCTCCAGGGTGTCCTGGCCGGCAGGCCAAGGTCTCCGCTCTCCACACGACAGGTCAGAGCTGGGCAGAGCTGTCTGCTGTGCTCAGGTTGAGAGCACTAGCCTCGCTCCATCCCAGGGGAGAAAGCCACCTGTGGGCCACGCAGGGCGTGCCACGCTGCAGGAAGAGGCCGAGAGTGCCGGTGCCAGCTGGAGGGCAGGTCCCCTTAGCACTCTCTTGATTAAGCTGTTGGCTGAGAATTGGTATCAGACCCTTGCATTTGGCATGATTATTTTATACTCATTCTCGCGGGATGGCAGCTGGGAAATTTCAATGAATGAGAGATTTGGGGAATTCAAAGGATGGTGTGTGTTCAGAGGGAGATTATTTTGTCAGATTGGTTTTATAAACATGTCACCAGTGTCAAGGATCTCAGTGCGTGACCTATTTCAGAACCTTCATCACTCCATTTCCCCGTAGCTGTGTTTCCATGCTGCGCAGAAGCCAGGTGTGTGCAGAAACTCCCTTTGCCTGTGTCTCAAGGCACGGATGTGCAATCCTGCAGCACAGCTCTGTACACTGTAGCTTTCTGCCTGGGACTGCTGCGGTCTCCAGGTGTGCGCGTGGCCCCTCCATCAGCTTAGATTTTTCTCCTTGAATCCGGAGCCTCATCCCCAAATGTGCCTCCAGGTAACTATGGGAGGCGCTAGCATGGCTTAATTAGTGAGAGTGTGGAAGGAGCGTTGGGCAGGACTGGCTCGGCCCCACGTCTAGAGATCATTCCTTGGGGAAGAGGACAAATGCGTACCCAGGGAGCTGGGAGCTGGGTTGTGTGCTCATCAGACTGAGAGTAAGAGACTTTTCTCCAAGGCCATCTGAGCTTGGCTCAAATGGATTTTTAAAGGACCGCAATGACGTGAGAACACCAACTCCATGAGCCCAGCCCATTCTGTAGCTGTGGATTTACAAGGACCAAAGAGGAGGCACCCACAGCCCGTGAAGGCACGTAAAATGGGTCACTGGGTGGACAAATGGGCACTTCTTGCATCTTAAGTACAAATCATGAGTAATTAGCTTTATGTTCAAAGATGTTTGCCGCGTAAACCTGAGTGATGTCTCCGCTCAGCACGTGTGTCTAGAAGCAGAGGCATCAAAGGCCACTCACTCTCCAGCCTCAGAGCAGCCTGAGAAAGGAACCCTGGTCTCAGAGTCCAGGGCTGGAAAGAGAGCCCCTGCTTGACTCTCAGTGGAGGCATGGGATGATTGTACTTTCTATATTTTATGCTTTTACTGGTCACAGAGCTAATAGCTAATGCAATTGCTACCATAGCTTTTTTTGTCATTCACACCTCAGAGATTCTGCTATCAAGTATCCCCATGACTTGCACGCTGGCCACGTGCACTGAGATGAGGGGTGTTCCTTTAGGAATAAATATTTTTTAAAAGTTATGTGGCTTTTATCATGTGGATTCTACGATTATCTTTGATTATATGAGTGGTAACTTTCCCACAGATACTAGTGATACCTGAACTCCCTGTGCAAGAATGGTGAGTGAACGGAACGTGTTCAGCAGATAGTGCTTCTTTGGGTGGCGTGGTGCGCCAACAAGGGCATGAAGGTGAGACACATACAGCAGGAGAGAAGCTGCAGTGAGCAGCAGGCTCCTTGGTCCAGGAGAGGATCTTATGGAGACCCGGGGGAGAACATCTTGTGAGCCAGTAGTTACAGTTTCTGTGGATATTTGGACCCTAGGCCTGGCTTCTTAACGTCTCTGTTTCCTCATGGGTAGAACAGACACACCAGTAATAGATGCTGCTGAAGGAGGCTGTGTGGTGGACACCTCTTTGCCCGTGGTCTGCTCTCCCCTTTATCCCTCCGTGCCCAGCAAACCTCTGCTCTTCCTCTGGCCCAGCACAAGGCCTGGTAGCGGTTACCTCCTTTCTGGGATCTGCCCAAGGTTTAGGAGAAGAGAGTGGCCCGTAGACTGGTCCTCAGCACCTCACGTGGTTTCCCTCTGGTGCTACCCCACTCCTGGTCCTCCTTTGTCCTCCCAACTCCTGTGTCTTTTTATGTGCTCTGGAAAGGCTCTAGGACTTCCACAGAGGAAAGACCGAGGACCTTCTATAGCATAATTGTTCTCAGGGGACATGTCACCACCCATCAGGCCCAGAGGGAGTCTCTTTTATCTGCAAGGGAGATTCTTTCCTCTCACAGGTGTTGTCTAAGCCCCTGCCCGATGCCAGCATGATGCTGTGTGGAGACACAGCGGGAACAGGTAACACACCCTGCCCTCTGGTTCCTCTCCTCTAGCTGGGAGAGACTCACAGCACTCAGTGTCACAAAGGAAAACAGAGGAGTGGTAGCAGGACTCCTGCTCAGTCTGTGTTGGTATCTGGATCAGGTGCCTGGGATTTTGAGGCCTGTCTGGGTGGGAGTCTGACCATCTCTGCTATTGGGCATTAATCTTCTTGGCTAATAGAATCATTGTGATCCCCGGAGCTTACATAGTCTCATAGCTAAACACCAGTATGAAAAACCATTTTATAGTTAAAATTAGTACTTAGTTGTTTAAACATTGGATTAATTAGATGCTCACAGAGCTGATTGGTTTTGAGAATTTGTACCCAATCGCGCTATTCAGCAGGTGCCCCTCAGCATGACACATCAGGGACAGGCTGCCCTTCCAGGGGTCACTGCACTGTACCTCAGTGGTGGAAGGTATATGTGTGCCACAGGTGTTCTGTAGAGGTCAGCAAAGCCCCCTATGGGCCATCTCTTAGACCCGCTCAGTGGGACATATCTGGCCAGTTCCTTGTTTTTATAGCCCAGGAACATCCATGCTGGACTCTGATTGGCAGAAGTAGAAGAGAACAAAGTATGTGCTGCTTTAAGTCAAGGTGAGCTGCATCAGCTGGGGGACATTTAGCAAGCCTGAGGGCTGTGGCTGGGTCCTCCTGACTTCTCTCCCACCCAAGAGCTGAGAATGGCTTTTCTAGGTGAGCACGAGCTGCAGATGTGACGGTGAAGGGTGCTAACCTTCACTCTGATGATGTACGAAGCAAGATGTTACTCCGGAAGTCGAGATTTCACTTGGGTTATTAGCAGCCTTGTATGTTTTAAGATGTACTTGGTCACCGTCATAGCCATCCTAAAAGGGTGCAGAAGTGGCTGGTCTCTCTGGGTTTGTGAGTAAGGCACAGAGGAATGCTACGTGTCAGGAAAGGAGCTGCAGTGGGGCAGATGAGGTGGAGAGCAGGTTGCTATGGAGACTCTAGGAGGGCAGCAGGGGTCTCCATGCACAGAAGAGAAAGGGGGGCTCTAGAAGGCAGGCCTGGTACCCACCGAGGCTTGGGTGGGGGAGCCGTAGGGCCCGATCTCAGAGGAACAAAACCCACTCTGGAAAGCAAGGGAGGGGCAAGTGGGAGAGGAAGTCCGAGGGAGCTCCTGAAGAGCTGGTGCGTGGGGGTGGTGCAGGCTACCCTGGTTCATGGGGACACATCCTGTGTCCTGTGGGGCCAGAAAGATCCACTGTTCATGATGATGAATGGCCACTCAAGCTTTGTGGCTGTCCTGGTGGGAACAGCTCCTGCGGTACCTGCTGGAGAGATGACAGAGGCACAAGGTCCCCACTGGGGCTCTGGGGCCAGGCACACAACAGGGACTCCAGGCCTCTCTGGGGCTTGGCTCTGTCTCCCAGCCCAGCCCCTGCTGGAGCCTTAGCCTGCTGTGGCCCGCTGCGGGCGCCCTCTTCCTTCCTGCCCTGAGTCTGCAGCGCGGTGGCTATGTCCCCACAGTGCTTCCCTGGCTCCTGTGCTCTGACTGCTGGGGAACTCTAGGCATTAGAGGGGCCTGGTTCAGGAATACGAGCAGAGACGTGGACTATAGACGTGGCACAGAGCATGACCCGTCTGGGAATGGTCGTGTCACCCCTGGTGCAACTGCTTCCGTGCCACCTTCCCTCCTGGATGGCCTTGTGCCTTCTGTTCCTTTTAGGACAGAGTTCTATTGTTTATCTTCAACCAACAGGCACCTGGGTTCTGGATGAGCAGTCCTGGGCTCCAGTTGGCGGTCTGTAGGACCCTATGGGTCTCTCCCTGTGCATTCTCCCTGCAGACCACGGCTCCTGCAGCTGAGGCCACTTATCCGCAGCCTGGCCCCACGTGGGTCCACACCTCTGCTCAGCACTGGATCAGCAGCTCGTGGAGGATTAGGGCCATGCTGCTCAGCCCAGTCCACGAGGCCAGAAGCTGGGACTCCCACGCCGAGGGCCACAGGCCACCTCCACGTGAACGTGGCTGCTGTGGATCGCGATGTGCCCCCAAGGGCCACACGCTGGACCCTTTCCCAGTGATCGTGTGGCTCCATGGTGCTGCACCTCTATCGGCCCAGGGAGCCTAGTGTGGTCCGGGATGAGGAGTCGCTTCCTTCCCAGCCCATCTGTCCAGCAGGCGAGCCAGCTGGCCTGTCCATGTAAGACGTGTGTTTTGGGGACAGTGGGGGTGAAAACCACAGCAGAAAGCTGGCCATGGCCATGGCCATGACCAGGGCATTCTGAGAGGCCAAGGTGACAGGACTGCAGGCCAGAGTCCAGCCTCGCCTGGCTGCTTTCTTCATCGCTAGGACATGACATTTGACTCCTGCAGCTCTGGGGCCCTTTGTCATCCCTTGTTCCCTAAATGCAAGCTAGGGCGGCTCCTGGCTTTTGCACAAGTCCCCATGCTGCCATCTGCCTCACGGCTCCTCCTGGGACCCTGGGAACCTTCCCGAGATACAGCTCATGTGAAGGGTACATGATCCCAGAAATCTGTCAAAGTGCACAGTGAAGGTGACCTTGGTGACTTCCACCTGCTGCCAGTGGCCCTCAGGTCCCAGTCCTGGAGGCAGGTGTCACCGTGGCATGCATCATCCCGGTCCTGGTGACCATCTCTCTTTCGCGTTAGCTGCTTCAGGACCAGGGAGCTGCTTTGCTCCTCGTAAAGCCCGCTTGTGCCGTGTGCCTCACTGTGATCTTAGGTACAATTCCAGGCTAGTGATGAAAAATAGGCTTGAGTTTCTTCAAAGAATAAAATCCCCTGCCTCAGGAAGACCAGAATCCCTATGGTGCTTGCTGTTCTTTGTTTTTTTAGCTCTATTCTTACATAGCTGCAGGCTGCTCTAGCAGGAAGGCAGCCTCCACCTTCACTGCTAGAAATGGAATCTGTGGCACAACAGTGCTGCTGGCACCCGGGCCAGGAAGGCTCTGCTGTCTGCAGTAGGTTGAGGCCACTGGTTGCTACATGGACAGTCCGTTACAGAAGGGACTTAGGTCCGTCTTGTGCCTTACTCCTGCCCTTCCGCCTCTGCCATTGGTCGAGACTATGGACAGCTCCTTGCTCAGCCTTTCCAGCTTCCAGGCTGTGAGAAACCCATCCCTGCTCCTGCTCAGTTTTCAATCCCTGGGGTGCTGTGACAGCACACAGTGACCCTGTGTCCCTTCTCAGTGGCAAAGTATCAAAGAGTCTGCCTGGGCCATTCACACTAAAGGTAGAGATGAGCAGCTGGGTTGGGAGGGATCGCTCACTTGAGGGTGCTCCATGCCGGTTTCTGGCGTGGCTACACTCATGCACATGCCCAGCAGCAACGTGGCGGAGTTCCTGTTCCCTGTGGCCTCACCAGCAATTGTTACCCAGGCTTCTTGACAGTGACTGTTTTTGTGGGCATCAGATGGAATCTTACTTGGTGTTGCTTTGACTTAAGGTTCTCTCATGGCCAGAGATGTTGAACGTTTTTGTATCTGTTCAAAAGAGCGAAAGGCATCATGTTTTGGGGTTACACACGCACTGATATGTGCGGCAGCCCCACTCATGACTAGACCCTGGGGGCAGCCTGTGTGCTTGTCAGCAGGTGAACGGACAGAGGAAACGTGGTGTTTACATAGAATGAAATACTACTCAGCTACGAAGAAGGATACATGTGAGACGTCTGCAGCAAAAACGGATGCACCTGGAAAATGTAACCTTGAGTAGAATAAACTGGACACACAAGCTTGAACACCACGGGGGTGCCCCTTATTTGAGTAAGGCAAATTGCACACAGAGAGAAAAAATAAAGTATAGATAGAAATCACTAAGGGGCTAGATCTCTTGCAAATGAGAAGGGATTCAGGAGACCCAGGATGAGGAAACAAAGAGAGGGGAAGGGGAATGGGAGGTAAGAAGATTGCAGATTTGGCACAGAGCAGAGCCCTGAAGGGCCCCAAGGATGTCTACGTCAGGAATGGCCATCACAAACAGGAGCCAAGAGGAATAATCTCAGCCAGAATGAAAATCAGGAGCGGGGCCTGAAGGGCAGAGGGAGGTTGATGGGAAGGGGGGGGGGGATTAAAACTGTAACACACTCTGTCGCGTCTACGTCGGCTCCCCAAGACAGCTGTAACCTGCCTGTGCTACACACAGCTACTCAGATAATAAATAAATAAATAAATTTAAAAACAGCCCATTCTAGGCCCTTGGGGGCAGTAGCCTATGCTGTGCCCTGTACGGAGGGGCATTCTGAGGCCCCACGGGGGAGGCTGGAAGCCTTCCCAATCCAGAAGCACACCCTTCTCCTGCAGGGCTGCGGAAGGATGGGTGTCTACTTCAGTGTGGAAGGACACAGGGAGGAGGAGCCTGGAAAGGCCAGCTTGCCGGGGGGAGGCGTTCGTCCCCTGCAGGCCCCTCTAGCATTGGCCTGGCCCTGGGATGGCCTTCTCCTTCTGGAGCTATTTGCCATGGGTCATGGGATATGGGGAAATGTAACGCCCCCTGCAGGCCTTATGCCCTTGCTGGTAGCTGCGCTGAGGAGCGCAAAACCCTCCTTGCGGACTTGCATATCCAAGGTCAGGCATCTCGGCCTGCAGTGACCAGCACAGAACGTTTAGCTGCATTTCCTTATTGGGCGCAGTGTGGGCCAGGCACAGAGGACATGAACTGATTGTAAAATGAGTGCTCAGCACAACGGGCTCTTGGCCCTGGACCCGGTTGGATGGACGGCGTGGGCCTTTCTGCCGCACCCCGGGCGTCTCCGGAGCAGAGTCGTCAGTTTCATTGTGCAAACGCCATTCTTTCTCCTCTCTCCCCGCGCAGCGGAGGGGACCGCAGCAGCGCTCTTCTGGGTGTGCAGCATCGTGAGACAGGAAACATGGGCGTTTTTTTCCCATTGATTCTTCTAGCTCACGAATTCACTTTGTAAGCTTGGCTGGGTCCCAGCAGCTGGGTCAGACGTTCCCCCAAGGCTACTCACCGCATGTGCTCTGGGAGAGGGGGCTCCACTCTGACTTGGGTGGAGGCGTCACCCCCAAACCTCAGGCGCTCACGGGGGAGAGTTTTCAGAAGTGGCTGGATTTAGGGTGTGTGGTAGCGAAGTGGGATTAAGGTAGCTCTGGTTGTGGGCAAGGAAAGCTCCACCCTGGTGGTCAACCAATGGCTCACAGCCTCAGAATACAAAGGGAGGCAGGGAAGGCAGGTGCCTCGGCCTCCTGCCTGCTCGGCTGTGGACTCTCTCCTCTGGGCTCCCCCTCTGCCCTGTCACACCATGGCCTTGGGCCCAGTAGGGACTGAAGCCTCTAACAATTGTGAGCCCAAACAAACCTTTCCTCCTTTAATTCGTTAGTGCTGAGGGTTCCATCCCAGCATATAACTAAGGCTAACTAGGGAGCAATACGAATACTTTCAAGGAAGGGGAGGGGCGTTTACAGTGGGAAGGAGGAGGAGCTTGGTGGGCGGAGTCACTCATCACTGACCTGCCTCCATAGGATCCTTGCCTCGCCAGGCTTCTGAGGCCACAAGAGTCAGGACTCACAGGTTGTTTCCTACTTTCAGGGGACGCTGGTCACCTCTGTCTATCGGCAGGGCGCGTGCAAACTCCTGCCACCAATAAGCGAGGCGCAGATGCTTCCCAAATCAACAGACACTCCCTGATGTAGAACGGGCACACGGCGGCGCTCACGCGTGGGGCTCAAGCCAAGTTCAATCCCCAAATCACAGTCTCCACTGCACCTGCGACATCCTGTGTGCCAGCTGCGGCCCACGGCAGTTTCTGAGTCCTGGCTGGGCCTGCGTGACTCCCACTTTCTGGTCCCAGGTGTTCCATCCTTCCCAGATCAGACACAAAGTGCCTGTTGAGCTTGGGTGCTGCGAATGATCCTGGGAACGTTATTTAGAAATGAACGGGGAGCACAGAGTAAAATAAGTAAAGACCATGGAAGAAGAGCAGGCCTCAGCTTTTTTTTTTTTTTTTTTTTTTTTATGGCGAGCTCAGTTTGCCCCGGGGGTGGGGCTGACACCGCATGTGGTGCCGGGGATTAAACTGTGGTCCCTGAGGTTGCCTAAGCTTTCCTAAGCAGGCACTTTAGACCACTGAACCATCTTGCCGGCCCGAGCCTCAACTTCTGTGTGTGACAGTTGTACTTGGTAAGTAAGAGGCTCAAGTGAATCTGCTTAGAGGAGGCATGTAGTGGGCACATCTTAGTGGTAATAGTAATAGCACCGCTAACAGTATAGCAAAAGTATTAGTAATAGCATAGCATTTGTCATAGCATTGTAATCTAGTTAATAATGGTATATGTAGCATGAATATAAACAGTAGCATTGACTGTAATGTTTAGGTCAAGGGATGTGTGCTAGCATTTTCTGGCTCCCTAATATAATTCCTTGCTCCAAATTCCTGCTTTTGCCATTTATTGGATGAGGGATTTAACCTCTGGATGCCTTAGTGTCCTCCTCTGTCAAAGGATTAATGGCCATCCTCCTCTGACCCGAGTCAACACAAGCATTAAGCTAGGTCGAGTGATTACAGCACTTGGAATGGAGCCTGCCGGGCATGGGGAGCTGGGTGCACCCTAGCACGCGCTGCTCCCTTTAGTTGCACGGTGATCGCAAGGCCCAGGGGCATGCGGAGGGCCATTCCTGCTCAGTCACCCTGCTCCTGTGAGTGGGTG
>PVJA010044422.1:0-16181 GCA_004027025.1 Myocastor coypus | reverse complement strand
CTCTCTCTCTCTCTCTCTCTCTCTCTCTCTCTCTCTCTCTCTCTCTCTCTGTCTCTCTCTCTCTCTGTCTCTATTTGTTCTTCTCTCAGAATTTAGAAGGCTATAACTCCATCCCCCAAGGCTCTGGGTTCTGCCCTGTGTTGGGCTTGGTGTCCTGAGAACTCATTTGCTTTCGTGAAAATACAGCCCCAGGTGCCAGGTGTCTGCCCTCATGTGAAAGTCCTTTTCCTGTGCTGGGTCAGTTTCTGTGGCAGAACAGCTTTTGCTTGGACTTTTCCTTTCAAAGAAAAGTGCAGGGGTTTTAGTAATGAGTTTTTTTTCCAGGAGGACTGTGCACATACGTTTGGATTTTTAAAATCTTGGTCTCGATGTGTTGCATGAAGGCCCTTCCTGTGGCTGTGCTTTTCAGCAGTGACTGGAGGCAGTCTAGCTTGTGCTCTGCATGGCATATAGAAGCCAACAGAGGCTGGGCTTTAAAAGCGTCTGGAATCACTGGCCGTGCATAAACCTGCCCTGTCCCTAGGGAACTCATCTCTACTGAATCACAGCGGTATGCACTGGCTCATGTTGGGAGGTCCTGGGAGGTAGGTTTGTATGAAGTCTTATATGACCCAGAGAACAAATACCTACTCAGTCCTTTGATCCCTGGGGCCTGAACAGGAGGACCTGAGGGGTGAGTAACCTCAAAGTAAAAGGGCTGAGGTGTAAAGGGGCAGGGACCCTGGAACCATAGAAATGAGGTCGTAAGGTGGTCTGTTAGGGCAGGAGCCATTTGTTCTGCCTCCGTTTCCTATGAGTTTGGTAAATGTGTATCATTAAAATCCCACTCCATTATTTTTTTTCTTTTCCTTTCTTTATGTATTTAGTACAGGATCTACAGGGTCTCACTGCACAGATTGGACTTATAGTGATTCTCCTGTTTACAGCCTCTCAAATGCTGAGATTACAGACATGTGCCACCACGTCCAGTCGCAACTGCTATCTCTGCACATCCTGCACAGCATGCTGGGGATTGAACCCAGGCAGCTGAACTCTGCCTAAGCAGGTGCTTTAGTCTGCTAAGCTATCTATCTAGCCCCATTATTTTTTCAAGAAACAGGAGGATTTCTCAAGTATGAATGGGAGATACTCCGTTTATTAGAGAAACTGGAGTTAGGACCTAGACCCTGTGAAAATTTCAACATGGGAAGCCTTGTTAAAGCTGGAAGCTTAAATAAATCATGGCTCAGCCTTTGCACTGATGAGCTGCTAGCCTCGTTTTGTTGAGAAAATAATTGATTATCCTTGGGAATAATAACGCCTGGAATCATTTATAGTTTTCCTTCCAGGGAAGTTCTGGGATAGCTTTCCTGATTAGAAATGTCATATCCTCCCATCCAGGTAGAGGTAGGTACTGTGACACTGTGGCCATCTTCTCTCTTTTGTTTTAGTACAGTTTGAGTCTGGGAGATGAAATGACTTTATATAATACAGCCTTTCAGCAGCCATAACAGGAATAACTGGTACATAACAGACCTTGGAAATACTGTGGGTTTGGTTCCAGGTCACTGCAATAAAGTGCATAGCCCAATAAAGTGAGTCACATGACCTTTGTGATTTGTTTCCCAGTGCATATAAAAGGTATGCTTACACATTAGTGGAATCTGCTAAGTGTATAATAGCATTGCGTCTAAAACAATGACTATATCTTAATTAAATATTTTATTGTTAAAAAGATTAAGAGCAAAGGTTTAGAAAAGAGAGGAACCTTGCTCTTCAAGCAAAGAACGTCATTGTTGGTAGACAGATGGCTGCTGGCTTGATCAGGGTGCTGGCTGCTGCACATTGGGGTGGTAGCAGCAATTTCTTAAAATTCCACAAGAATGAAGTTTGTCTCCTTTGTAGATTCCTTATTTCATGAAAGATCTCTTTCAGCAAGTGATATTATTTGATAGCATTTTGTCCATGGTAGAATTTTTTTTTTCCAAATTGTAACTCAGCTCCTGGCTTTATTTATTAAAGTTATGTAGTATTTTCAGTCCCTTGCTGTCATTTCAAGTGCCACAGAATCTTTACTAGAAGTGAATATCATTTCAAGAAACTATTTTTCTTGCTCATCCATAGGAAGCAATTTCTCATCTGTTAAGTTTTATCATGAAGTTGCAATCATTTGAAGTATTAGTTAGGTTTGTGGAGGGGTTTCAAAGGGGCCAGTCCATGGTTGATTGGTCTTAGTCAGAGAAAGAGAGAGGCAGACAAAGCCAGGACCAGAAAGCCAGATGGCGGGGGATGGAGGAAGGGAGGAAGGGAGGGAGAGAGACAGAGAGAGAGAGAGAGGGAGAGGGAGAGGGAGAGAGAGAGAGAGAGAGAGAGAGAGAGAGAGAGAAAGAGAACCAGAGGCAGAGGCAGAGGCAGAAGACCTTCCGAGGCATGCTCCCAGTGACTCAGCTTCCTTCAACCAGAGACCTAAAACCTAACAACAGGTTTAGCGAGGAATTCATCAATGGATTAATCCCCTGATGAGTATTGCATCCCCTTGATTCAGTCATTCTTCTGAAAGCCTCACCTTTGAACATATGAAACTTTTGGGAAACATTTTAGATCTAAGCCATAACACTTGGTTACAACATCAAGCCTCACTTATATTTCTAGTTTTCTTGTTTTCTTTGAAGAGTTTGTAGTTAGTTAATCTCCTGAAGTCCAGGGCCTCTCAGAGTCATGAGGGCTGGGATCAGCTTTTCTTGAACTTCTGTTAATGTTGATGTTTGGACTTTTTATTATGAATTGTCAGTGTTCTTAATGGCTCTAAGAATGGTATTTGTGGAAGCTTTCCAGTTTACTTTGCTTAGACTCATCTCAAAGATCTCTGCTAGTGGCAGCTACAGCCTTACAAAATTTATTTCTTAAATAAAAAGTTTGTAAGTCAGAATAACTTTAATTAATGGGATACAAAATAGATGTGTAATTATCAGATGTAAAAAACACTGTTAATCTTGTTTTACATCTCCATTAGAGCTCTCAGGTGACAGGTATATCGCCAATGAACAGTAGTACTGCTTTGAAAGGAATCTCTCTTTGTTAATGAGCAACAGCTCTCAATAGGTGCCTAAAATATGCAACAAAACATGTTATAAATCAGTGTGCTGTCATACTGGCTTTCATGATCCACTCTGCTCACAAACAGAGCAGATTTAATCTAATTTTTAAGAGCTCGAAGAGTTAATGGTAAATTGAACATTGGGTTCAACTTAAAGTCATTGGCTGTGTTAGCCTCTCAGAAGACTTAGAAGTTAGTCCTTTGAGGTGAGGCACTGACTTCTTTCTGGCTATGAAAGCCCAACAGGCTTATTCTTCCAGCACAAAGCAGTCTGTCTTGTCTACATTTGAAAATCTACTGTGCAATACAGTTGCCTTCCCTAGTACATAATTGAGGGGTGGGCTGATGCCTCACACCAGGTTAATTTGAAACCACTTTCCTGTATCTTTTCTGGAAGTGATGAGTAAATCACTGAGGATGTGTGGTAAGTGGTTTAGAAGCAGCATAGAGGGGCTGGGGAGATAGTTTGGTGGTCTAAGTGCTGGCTTGGCAAGTTCAAGGACTTGCCCTATCCCTAGTACTGCATACTGTGTACTGTGTGGCTCCGGAACTCTGGGTGTGCCATGCTGGCCTGAAACTGGGCGTAGTGATGCACACCTATAATCCCAGCATAGCAAGATCCTGTTTCAAATTAAAAAGGAATGGTGGGCAGGATGGTTCAGTGGTCTAAAGCACCTGCTTGGGAAAGCTTGGGCGGCTTCGGGGACCGCAGTTCGATCCCAGCACCACATGCTGTGCCAGCCCTGCCGTTGGGGTGGGCTGAGTCGGCCATAAAAATGAGTGAATAAACAAACAAAGGTTCTGTAACAAGAAAAAAATAAATAAAATAAAACAAATTCTTTAAAAAATAAAAAAGAATGGAAGAGGAACAGCATAGAGGAAGAGATAATAAGAGGAAATTGAAATATTACAATGGATGGTGCATAGAGCCAGGCGTGGTGGCGCAAGCCTGTAATCCCAGCACTCGGGAGGCTGAGGCAGGAGGATCAGTGTGAGTTCGAGACCAGCCTGCGCTACAAAGTGAGCTCAAGGCCAGCCTGAAATGCATAGACAGACCCTGTCTCAAAAAGACAAAAACAAAACAAAACAAAACAAAAAAAACAATGGATGGTGCATAAAGGTGTTTTATTTATTTGATTTTCTAAAAAGAATAAAAATGGTAACATAAATATTAGAAATAGTACAGTATTTCACTTAAAAATAATAGGAATTCAGTAATGGTTGTTATATTGCATAAAGTTGTCTTCAAATTAGTTGTTTAGGTTACTAGATATAAGCATGCAAAGTTAGTCCAAAAATGTTATAAGAAATTAAAAAAAGAAGAAAACAAATTTGAGTATTAACTGTTATATAGAGTCTATTCAATAGACAAGCAGAAATCGGCAGTACAATTACCCAAGCTATCCCATACATAAACATAAATGTATCTTTTGCCCTTTCTTCTTTCTATTGTCCTTTTCCTCATCCCAGTTATTCCTTCCCTTTGAGCAGTTTCTTTCCCTTTCACAGATTCTATTGTACCTTTCAGATTTTATTTAATCTTTCAGGTTCTCACACTAGTAAGCATAATGTTTACATATATGGGTCTGATTTATTTCATTTATGAGTATGGTTTCTAATGTATCCATTTACCTATAGAAGCTTCACAAATCATTTTAATGAGTAATACTCCATTGTGTGAAATATATCATACTTTTGAAATGTGTTCCTCTGTTGATGGCCATTTGGTTTGTTTCCAAGATTTAGTTATGACGAATTGTGTTGCTGTAAACATGGGTGCACATGTCTCAGGGTGCTGTTATGTTTCTTTGTTCTTCTAGAAAAATACCCTGGAGGAGCATAGATGGGTCAAACGGGAGCACTAATCCTAGTTTTCTGAGAAATCTCCACACTGACTTTCATAATGGTTGTGCCAGTCTGCATTCACACCAACAGTGGCGAAGGGTTCCTTTTTCCCCACATCCCCTCCAACACTTGTCATTGGTTGACTTCTTGATGGTAGCCATTCTTTCTGGGGTGAGTTCAAATGAAAGTGTTGTTTCAATTTGCATTTCTTGAATAACTAATGATCTTGAGCTTTTCACCTATTTATTTGCCATTTATATTTTTCATATGAAAAGTGTATATTCATCTCAGATGCCCACTTTTGGATTGAGGTTTTGAATTTTGAGGGTCAGATTTTTTTTTTTTTTTTACTTCTTTATATGTTCTACATGAAAATTCTTTGTTGGAGAGACACTTGGCTAATTTTTTTCCCAATTCATGGATTTTCTTTTTAACTCTGTCAGTGATTTCTTTTGTTGTGCAGAAACTTCAAACTGATGAGATCCCAGTTGTTGATCCTTTGAAGTATTTCCTATTCGTTTTGGTTTTTGTGCATGAACTCTCTACTACCCCTATGCCTTCAAGATTTCTACCTACTTTCTCCACCAGTAGATTTAGTGCCTCTGTCTTAATATTTAAATCTTTGATGCATTTGACTTTAGTTTACTATATAGTGATATACATTGGTGTAGTTTTAGTTTTAGCACGTGGAAAGCCAGTGTTTTCACCACCATTCCTTCCAGTGAGTGTATTTGGCTTCTGTATCAAAGAAATAATTTGGCAAAACGTGTTTGTAGTTTTTTTCTGCATCTTTTAATCTGTTACACTGATCTTAAGGTCTCTTTATTTATGCCAGTACCATATTGATTTTATCACAGTACCTTTGCAGTATAATTTCAAGTCAGAATTGTGATGCTTCCTGCCTTTCCTTTGTTGTTCAGGATTGTTTTTGCTATTCTAGGTCTCTTCTGATTTCAGATAAATTTTAGGAATGTTTTATCTAGATTTGTGAGGTACACTAATGATATTTTAATCAAGATTTCATTCAATCTACATAATAATTTGGGAGAATGGCCATTTTCACAATGTTGTTCCTATACAGGAACAAGGAATATCTTCCCATTTTCTAAATTTTCCTCTGATCTTTTTATCAGAGTACTGTAATTTTCACTGTACAAATTTTTTACTTCCTAGGTGAGATCAAAATTGTTAAGTATTTCTTTTCTTTTCTTTTTTTTGGATGCCATTGTCAGATGTCTAGTTTCACTAATTTCTCTCTCAGTGTGTTTGTTGTTTGTGTAGAAAAATGAATTCATATTTGAGTGCTGACTTTGTATCTTGCCACATGACTTAATTTGGTCATTAAACCTAGAAATACCTTGATGGATTTTTTTTTTTTTTTTTGGTCTTCTGTGTATATTATTATGTCATCTATAAATGATGATTAATTACACTTCTTTGTATCTTTCTCTTGTCCTATTTTTCTGCCTATTGTTTCTAGAACTATATTGATTGGAGTGATAACTACGGACAACCTTGAATTGTTCATAATCTTAAAGTGAGACTTTCAGTTTTTGTCCATTTAGTAGGGTATTGGTTGGTCATTTGTCGTAGATGGCTTTGTCAGATTGAGGTAAAGACTATTCTGATACTCTGTGGGGTTTTTCTCATGAATGAGTGTTGGACTTTGTCAAAGCGTTTTTTGCATTTATTGATATGATCACGTGGTTTTCATCTTTGGCTCGTTGACAGAGTGTATTGCATTTATGAAGTTGGTTATATTGAACCATCCCTGCATTTTTTGGGATGAATCCCGCTTGGTCATGTTGTATAATCTTCTTCATGATTGCCTACATTCTGTTTACTGATATTTTATCAAGGAGTTTTGCATTTGTGTTCATTAGGGAACTTGACCTGTATTCTTTTTTTTTTAGTTGGATCTTTTTCTGGTTTTGGTATCAGAATAATTCTTGTCTACAGCAATGAGTTTGAGAGAATTACTTTCCTTTTAATTTCAATGAAGAGTTTGAGAAAAGCTTGCATTAAATTTTCTCTTAATTTCTTGTAGAATTCAGTAGTCAATCCATCATGACCTAATTTTTCTTTCTTGCTAAGTTTCACATTACACTTTTAATTTCATTCACTGATACTGGGTTATTTGGAATTTTTATATTTCTTTGTTCAGCTTTAGTAATTCATAAGTATTTAGGAGTCTGTCCATTTCTTCTATGTGTTCTAGCCTTTGAGAGTAAAGAATTTTTAAGTAGGTATTGGTGATTTTCTGGGTTTCTATGGGGCCCATTGTAATTTTGACTTATTTGTTACTTATTGCATGAATTAGAAGTTTTACAT
This sequence comes from Myocastor coypus, assembly GCA_004027025.1. Lineage (NCBI taxonomy): Eukaryota > Metazoa > Chordata > Mammalia > Rodentia > Myocastoridae > Myocastor > Myocastor coypus. Next base: position 8,929 of record PVJA010044422.1, on the reverse strand, counting down.
TTCTTCTTTTGAAAAGATTGGCTAACAGTTTATCAACTTTATTTATTCTTTCAAAGACCTAATTCTTGAATTCATTGATTCTATGTATTATAATTAATTTCTGCTCTGAACTTGCTCTTTTTCTAGGACCTTGAGGTACAGCACAATGTGGTTTATTTAGACTCATTCTGTTTTGTTGAATATTTACCTCTATGAATGTTCCTGCTAAGATGGTTCAAAGTTTCATGACGAGAGCTTGCTCTTATACTGGTTCCCTGGGTACTAAAATATACAGATTATTTACTTAGCTTTTCTTTTGAATGGTAGGTGCTCTTCTGCAGTTGTAAGAGAAGGGTAAGAAATATCTAGTGCCAAGAAGCTTATTTGGGATAGTAATTGGCTGGTAGGGTTTCTGCATGTCTGGGTACAATTTCACAATTAGTGCAACAGTTTTATACCTGTCATCTATAGTTTGATCAACCTGGTTTTTCTGGCTCTGAATCTTTTTGAGGCTGTGCTGGTCACTGAGACTTTCTGTGGTGTCTCTTGAATTGTATCCTCTGTAGGTCCTTTTAGTAGTGGGGCCTGCTATAGTGTCACGTGTCTGTTGACCTACTCTTTTATAAATTTATTGAACTCTCTTATCACCTGTGAGTTTGCTTGTTTTTCATGTGGTTATGAGTTTATTTCTTGTTTGGCTTTATTCTTGTCATTTTGTGGACCTTTTAGAAATGAGAAAAAGAGAAATGTGGTTAGTACAGTATATTTTTTCCAGTAGATTGTATATTTTGAGATGTACTGCACTAGGTCTTTTTTGGCTTGAAAATATAAAAATAAAGAATGAGCTCTTTGAGCAATTTAATCCATGTGCATTTGTGTAACTTTTGCAAGTATATTTAGAAAAATGCTGACATTTTTACATAGATTTTTTTTTTGTCTAATCTCTGTCACATATTTTTGCTTTACTTGGCTTCTAATCCAGTAACAAATTTATCAGTGGAAATATTAAAGGGATTCATTTAGGTATCTCATTCACAGTATTGCAGTGTTCTTACTCTTGCTTTTGAAAAGTAATTAGCTGGGTTAATTAAAAGTGCCTTTTAAAGCTGGAGAAGTATTCACCTTAAATAATATAAGGATCCACTAAATCAACAGTGTTCTAATATAGGCCTAAGATATATAGGAACAGTCAGCTGATAGGAGCTTCTAGTTGCTTGTCTTTCATAAACTAGGGGTTCTCAGTGCTATTTTTCTTTTTCTTTCTTTATTTTTTTTTCAGTGCTGTTTTTCTGAAAAGTAGCATAAATACTGGTGGAAACTTGTGAAGCAGAAAAAATAAGATGTTTGCAATATTTTCCTGTCACTCGCAGTTTCACCTCCCATGCTTTATTCTGCCAGTCCATTGTGTTGATTCTTCTCAAAGCCACCCTAACATGCCTTCATCAATTATAACACTTTTATAATCATACATATTATTACATAGTCATCCCTTGGGGTCTCCAAAGAATTGTTTCCAGAATCTTGTGAAGATACTAAATTCCTTAGGCATTCAATATCCTACATGCTGTGGTAAACCGTTTGCATTTAGCTTACAACCTCCTTCAAACCATGTGTAGATTATCTATAATACCAGCTAGAATGCAAATGATATATAAATAGTTGTTATATTGTGTTGTTCAGGGTTCAACCAACTACTAGTTCAATTTTCAGGTGTAGAAACCTCAGAAACAGAGCCAATGTATTTAAATAACTTATTGTATAATTTAATTACTATAATAAATGGAAATGGCATGAATAGATTTGTGAACAGGTATGCTCAAGTTCTAGGAAGTGTGGACCTCACTTTTCTAGAGGGAGAAGAAAAAAGCTCAATGTATTTTTATTTTTATTTATTATTATTTATTGTTATTAAATTTTTGGCTTTTTGAGACAGGGTCTTGCTATCCAGTTCAGTCTGACCCTGAGCTCACATTTGTAGCCCAGGATGGTCTCACAGGAACTCACACAGATCCTCCTGCCTCAGCCTCCCCAGGGCTGGGAGAAAGCTCAATGTATTTTATGGAGGCCTTGAGGACCTCATAACTGCTGCAGATGGCTGAGTGGAAGCTGGCTGTGGTGCTTTGGGTCTGACATGTTTTCCAAAAGCTCATGTGTAGAAGGTTTGTGCCCTAGTTTTTTTTTTTTTGCAAGATTGGGAGGTTGTGGAACCTTCAGGAGATAGAATATAGTGATGGCCTTAAAGATGACGTTAAGATCCCAGGGCTAGGTGTGTAGCTTAGTGCCACAACTCCTGCCTGGCAAGTGCAGTGACCTGAGCTTGATTTGTGGTACCAAAAAATAAACAAGATCCCACCTCTTCCTGTCACTCCTGGCTGCCATGATGTGAGCTAGGTCTTCCTATCACAGTGTCTGCTCATATCCTGTCCCAAAAGTTATAAGGGCCAATGAACCATGGACTGAGCTAAAATAAACCTTTTTTCCCTTTGCATTGGTTATCCTAAGTCTCTTGTTACAATGAGGGAAATCTCATGAACATATCAGTGAATTCAATCGGCTGGAGTATTCTTGCTCTGAAACAGAATTAGTTTCATGACACCAGAGTCAGAATGAAGGCTCTTCTCTTCCTTTCTGCGTCTGAGCCCCAATGTAATATTCTCTTCAAGCCCTCTCAGGATGGCACACTTTGTCATTCATTCCTTCTGGGGGTTTGCTATCACTTTCTCATGCCTTGATTTGACTTCCTATCGGCAGAGAGCAAATTATAGACTATAAGTCTTTGTAAAATCAAAGGGGAACAACTCCCAGCACCTCTGACAGGACCACCAGACAGTCAAGGCTTTCATGGGCCCCCTCAGATGCTCTCTCATTCAATTTTATCTCTAAGGAGAAGTGAAATGTAATTTGTCAAAGTAACTTACAACCTCTATTTTAAAGGGAAGGAAAAGTTCCATGAAGACATCTCTTTATGAAAAAAATCTAGATGGCAAGTGTGGGTGTGGACCCTGGGGTACGGAAACTCCAGTGAGATAAATTGCAGTGTTGTCAGTATGCCATGTATTTTACTGGGCTGGGCACAGTGTGTTCTTGTAGAGGTGGCCTGTATTTCTGACCTGGGCCAGATATACATCACATGTTGCTCAGTTACAACAGAGAGAGGACCCTACTGCAGGCTGTGCTCCCTGGGTGGCTTTTCAACAATTCTTCAGAGAGCTCCAAATAATTGACAAGTGGGCATGGGCCAGATACAGGAACTGATGGGCAGTTTTGGCTAAGCATTAAATGATGAGTGGAGGGGAAAGTTGCAACCTTTCTGGTGTTTATCCAGAGCAGTGAAGCAGATCCACTGAGCCAGAGGACATTGGTTGGGATGAAGCCCACAGCATTGGAGAAGAACAGGATGATGCCAGCAATGATAATGGCAGTAATACTAGACAGTGAAGTTACTGTAAACTTTAAGAATTTTAGGGAAATTTTACTGAGGTTCTCTTACAGAGTAAAAAGTATGTCATGCCTTAGTCAAGGGCTCAGTGGACCTGTGGTTCTGCATGGACCTAGTTTTTAGTTTTATGCAGGACTTGACACCAAACTGATTTTAGTTTTTCTTGCTGTGTCTAGGACCACAACATCTGATTCCTACTCATCTGACAACATGTATTGTTACTTTACTTGGAGCAGAACATTTTTATTCATCACATGTCTGTACTTCTAGCCAGCACTGGAGGTTATGTAGTAAAATATGTGCCTTATGTTAAGATTCTAGGCAGTGCTGCCTCCTAAGCAATGTACAATGTAAGGAACACCTAATACACTGGTGTGAAGCAGTGTGTAGCTCTTAGCTCAGCTAAGAGCTACAACTAATGAGTTAAAAAAAGAGTTGATGCAATAACGACTTCATAGAAATCTGATGACAGAGCTGACATGATTGTGATGTACATGTCACCTGATAGCCAAGTCTTCATGAACAAAACCAACTCATTGCAACTCCCAAGTGCAGTTGTACAAGAGTTTGCAACTAAGAAATTTATGTGTCATCACCTTTGTATAGTGAGAACTCTTTTGTGTTGATGGCTTTGCTGAGATAAAGAGAAAAGCAAAGCAAATAAGTTTAAAACATGGATAATTTTAATAAAATTACTTTTTTGTTACTTATCACATCACAAAACACTACTGCATAGAAAACAAATGATCTTCTGTGGCACACAGCTCTTCAAAGGTTGGCAGAGTTCTTACTTGGGGTCTCTTAGGTGTCTCTAGTAAGATATAGGCTGGGGTAATGGCATTTGGAACTTGACTTGATTGTCAGCCTGAGCTGAGTGGAGAATATATATAGTCTTTCCTCAGGGCTTGGCCTCATCATTATGTGACAGCTGGGTTTCATGTAGAACTTTTCCAAGTCTCAGTGTTTTTAAGGCAGTTACAGCTTTCATCTAGCACTGACTCAAGGCCACTCCTGGCTATGGTATATGCTGAACCAATCACAAAACACACTGTGATTCAAAAGGATGGGGAAATATATTCCAGCCTCTGATAGAGAGCATCTGGGATACCCCACAGAAAGTTGTCTGAGGTGGAAAATATGTCATCGTGAGGTTATAAAATCAAAATTGAATATAAAGTCACTTTCATTTAATTAGCTTTTATCTAGTACTTCCTGTGTGATACTTTATGGAGAAACAGCAAGATGAACAAAATGGAAAAAGAGAGAGCAAGAAAGATAATGGTTTAGATAAGGACACATGTATAGAGTGATATATACATAGTGGACAGTTCTGAACACAGAAGAAACCAGCGTGTCAACAACGTTGAGGCTATCTAGAGGAGAACCAGCAGGATCACGGCCTTTGGGATCCATGGGGACACAAAACAATCAGCTCATGGCTCTTAGATAAGGCTGGGAATTCTTTCCCATAAAGGACTAGATCCATATAACTTAGGCTATGTGGGTCATGCCATCTCTGTTCCAACCACTCGACTCTGCTCTATGGTGTGAAAGCATCCAGAACTAACATGTAAGTGACACATTCAATGAGAACCTTCTTGAGGATGTACAGTTTTTCCATGCTTCAGTAACAAGCATTCTTGAATCTCAGGAGACCAAGGGCTATCTCTGGCCCCCAGAGAATAAAATACTTGACTGATATAACTTTTTATGAATGTTGAGCTCTTTAAAATAAACTCCTGAGACATGTGATTGATATTACAACATGCTTTCAAGAAATCTTAAATTTTTATTCTTTTCGCTCATTTTCTTTTATCTTTTTTAAAAAAATAGAGTCCCATATTGCATAACTATATCTGTTGACCTGAATAATAGATTCAATGATAAAAATAGATAATATATCACACTGTTAATCAACAATTCTTGTTTTGAAAATCTGTAACATGTGTATTATATTACCCTGTTTCTGTCTTTGCTTCTGTTTTTCTTGCTCATGCTTTTACTCTTCAAGATAAAAGATAATTATAAAAAAATTCCTGAGAAAGATTTAAAGTTGTCCAAAAAAAAAACAAAAAACAAGAAAAACAAAAAAAAAAAAGAGAAAGATTTAAAGTTGTCTTTGGATTTCAAATTAAAAGAGTGGAATAAAATTTTCTATATACAGATCTGTGAATTTAACGTGGAATTACACATTCAACATAAGGATAAGGACTGAATGTAGTGTTCCACAAAACTGACTTCTGACCCTTCTTTGAGGCCCCTTTATTCCTTCAAGTGGCATGCGGCAAGGAGGGATATGCCCTCTACTTTTACAGGTTTTGTCTTTTAAAGAATGTCATGTAATGGAATATTATTTCATTATCTAAGCTGAAGTGTATTTTTTTCCTTCTAAATCTCACTCAACTAATTGCTTTTGCCACATATCCAAGTTGTTGTAGGCTTTAGTAGTTCTCACTGTTGAGCCACATGCACTGGATAGATGGGCTGGTCCATTCACCTCCTGAAGGCCAGTTGAGTTGCCTTTAGTTTTTGGTAATTATGGATATACAGCATACACAAGCTTTTGTGAGAACAGAAAATTTCATTTCTTTTCTGAGGTGAATACCCTTGGTATGACTGTGAAGAGATAAGTGTACATTCAGCTAGAGGAGAGACAGCCAAGCTCTTTTCTGGAATAGTGGGTTATCTCTTAGAACTCTTAAAATATTGCTGCTCCTCTTTCTTTCTTTCTTTCTTTCTTTCTTTCTTTCTTTCTTTCTTTCTTTCTTTCTTTCTTTCTTCCTATCCTTCCTCCTTTTCTCCTTTCCTCCCTTCCTCCCTCCCACCCTTCCTTCCTTTCTCAATATTTTCTTTTAAGATTCTATAGTTTTTATTGGTATTTCTCTGCCACCTACATACTGCTCCTGCTCCTATCCATGAAAGATTTCCTTTCAATCATTAGATGTTTTCATTTTTCAGTTTGGTTTTTCTTTCTTTCCTTTTTGGGAGCTGTTAACTTCAGCCTTTTACAGCTCAGCATATTAATATGGCTTTACTTTTTATACCTCATGGTTAAGCTTTTCTGCTTGATGGTCAAGACCAAGTTAAAAGCAAGACCTATGTAACAAAACATGTAAATTTTGTATCTGACAAACTCAGGAAAATTCCCTCAGGATTTACTCTGAAACCGTGTACATGGTTTTGTAGAACTTTTGTCAGTGTCAGCCATCTGGAGGAGTCACAGCAATTGCTTGACCAGTTTGCTCTCTATGAAAGCCTGAGAGAATGTTTTCTCTCTAGGTGACTCTCCTTAGGCGCAGTAAACATCATCAATCCCTTTCCTCTGTGCCCCCATAATCTCCTCGAATGGCAATTTGGGAAACCACTGACTTATATGATGTTATACTACAGGTTTTCTTGTTTTCTGAGTCCTCACTGACCTTGAAGGGCTAAGGCCAAACTACTGGTTATCCTTGTAGCCATACTTTTTCTCTAAATTTTTGGCCTGCCTACTTGGGTTGTTAACCCTCCAGAAGAGAAGCTCAGTGATACTATCACTCTGTAACAGAGTTACTTTAGCTTAACATCACTTTCTTTCTGAATATCAAATGCCTTAGATTTAACATGGAACCGGTATTTTCCATCAATCATCAGTATTCTAATAAATCCCTACAGAATGTGACAAATACACAACAAAACAAGAAACAACTACCCATTTTTACATAAACATTTAGGAATCTAACCATATACAAAATTATAGCAGGTTAATCCTACAGCATTTTTCCTTGTCTCTCATTCTCTTTTATATTTAAAAAAATATTTACTTGAGGGAGAGTATAGCAATAAATGACACGACATTAGGAACTGTACACATCTAAAAGAGCAGAATGACAGGCATTCAAAGCATGTTTTTAGTATTATGCTTTGCTACCCTCGGTGTCAAAAACCTGTTGGAGATACTAAGGCCAATGTCTAATTCATCCTATGAATATTTAAGTATACATTTTTGCCCCTCCCATGTTTCCTAACTGTTCTGTTTCTTGTCTGTTCGATGTTTAATTCTTAAGTTCTTGATTTCCATTTACCTATGTTATGTCTTTCCATTTTTATTTATTCTTTTGAATAAATAAATTCTTACACTAGGGAGAGTATATGATATTTACACATATAGGTTTTGTTTATTTCACTGATCAGTATATGTCCAAGTTACATCACTTATATATGAAAGCTTTGAATGTATCTTTCTTTATAGCCGAGTAATAGTCCATTGTATAAAAACAACACATCTTTTTCAACCATTCTTCAGGCACCGGGCATTTTGGTTGTTTCCAATATTTGGCTATCACAAATTGTGCTGCTACAGACATAGGAGCACATACATCACTCTGATATTGATGCTTTCAGTTCTTCTGGAAAAATTCTCAGTAGGCAGATAGCTAGGTTGAATGGGATTTCCAGTCCTAATTTTTTAAGGAGTTTCCACCTTGATTTCCGTAATGGTTGCACCAATCTGCATTCCCACCAGCAATGGAGAAGGGTTTCTTTTTCCCCACAGCCTCTCCAACATTTGTTTTTGCTTGATTTTTTTATGATAGCCATTCTTTCTGGGATGAAATGGCATCTAAGTATTGTTTTAATTTGCATTTCATGGATGGCTAGCAATGGGGAGCATTTCTTCATGTATTTATAAGCTTTTAGTATTTCTACCTTAGAAGTGTATGCTCTACTCAGATGTCTATTTCTGAATTGGGTCTTTGAATTTTGAGACCTTCATGTTTTTTGTTTGTTTATAAATTCTGGATATAAGACCTGTGTCTGAATTCTTATTAGTTAAACTTTTTTTTCTAAATTTGTGGGTTGTCTTTTTACTCTGTTGGTAATTTCTTTTGGTATGCAAAACTTCTCAGCAAGAAGAGGTTCCAGTTGTTAATTCTTGCAAGTGTTAAATGTGCATGTTAATTTTTGTCCCTGAAATCCCAATGCCTTCGAGATTTCCTCCTTCTTTCTTTTCTAGGAGATTTAGTGTTTCGGTTTTAATATTTAGATCTTTAATTCACTTTGACTTATTTTAGTGCATGGTGATAGACTTGGATGAAGTTTTAGTTTTCGGTATATAGAGAGCCACTTCTCTCTGCATCATTTGTTAAAGATGCTATCTTTCTTGCAGTAAGTATGTTTGGTCCTTTCATTGAAAATAAGGTGGCTGCATTAGTTAGTGTTTGCTTCTGCACTTCTAACCTATTCCATTGATCCTTGTGTCTATTTTTTTTTTCCAGTACCATGCTGATTTTATCACTGTAGCTTTGTAGTATAATTTTAAGTCCGGAATTGTAATGTCTCTTACCTTATCTTTTTTGCCCAGAATTTTCTTTGCTATTCTACGTCTTTTCTGTTTCCAAATAAATTTTAGCAGTGATGTCTCCAGGTCTGTGGAGATATGTTGATGGTATTTTGATAGGGACTGCATTAAATCTGTGTAACAAATTTTGGAGTTTGGCCATATTCACAATGTTGGTTCTTCCTATCCAGTAA
>PVJA010044421.1:0-16209 GCA_004027025.1 Myocastor coypus | reverse complement strand
TTTTTTTTTTTTTTTGTCTTTTTGAGACAGGGTCTCGCTATGCAGTTGAGGCTGGCCTTGAGCTCACTTTTGTAGCCCAGGCTGGTCTCGAACTCGCACCGATCCCCCTGCCTCAGCCTCCCGAGTGCTGGGATTACAGGCATGAGCCACCATGCCCGGCTATTTTTTTTCTTGTTTCAGAACTTTTGTTTGCTTATTTATTTATTTTTATGGCTGGCTCAGCCTGCCCTGAGGGCAGGGCTGGCGCAGCATGTGGTTCCGAGGATCGAACCGCGGTCCCTGCAGCCGCCTAAGCTTTCCTAAGTAGGCGCTTTAGACCACTGAGCCATCCTGGGCCCCAATAAATAAACTTTATTTATTTATGTTATGGCAGGGTCACGCAGCATGTGGTGCCGAGATTCCAACCGCGGTCCCTGCGGTTGCCTAAGCTTGCCTAAGCAGGCACTTTAGACCGCTGAGCCATCTCGCCGGCCCCCTTTATTTTTTAAAGAATTTTTTTATTTTATGTTTTTCCTTGTTTCAGAACTTTTGTTTATTTATTTATTTTTTATGACCAGCTCAGCCTGCCCTGAGGGCAGGGCTGGCGCAGCATGTGATGCCGGTGATCCGATCCTCTGCCCCTGCAGCCGCCTAAGCTTTCCCAAGCAGGCACTTTAGACCACTGAGCCATCCTGCCGGGCCCTCCACGAACATTTTGGAATATGCAAATAGCCAAGATACTCCATCCCTGAGTTGAGAGGTGGTTAGAAACACGGCTCTACTTTTGGAGCAAATCCAGAAGACGCCGTTGAACTCATCAGGAGGGTTACAGTGCCGCTTGCTGGCCACTGCTGCACTGCACGCACCAATTGCACAGCAGTTTTTCTCAGTCCTAAATTCCCCTGAGGACATCCATCAGGCCAGTGCAGCCTGAGGACCTCCATGACGTTGAGACCACCCTGGGCCACATTGTGAAGCCCTGCTTTAAAAAAAAAAAATAACAAGAAATGTTCTGGAGGCTGGAGGTGTAGCTCTCTGAGTGTCACTGTAAGCCTGTAGCTCCTACCCTCTCGCATGGCTTTGTCAGTGGGGTGGTCACAAGGGCCAGAAGGAACCTCAGGCCAAAAGAGACAGCCTTGTCACGTGTATTCATTCCAACTGCAGCTGTGTAAACCACACAGCATTTTGGGATTGAACGAAGGCCTCATTCATGCTGAATAATCACTGTACCTCTAAGCTACACCTCAGGCTCTAAGGATTCTTTTTTTTTTTTTTTTTTTTGGCTTTTTGAGACAGGGTCTCACTATGCAGTTCAGGCTGGCCTTGAACTCACTTTTGTAGCCCAGGCTGGTCTCGAACTCACACGGATCCTCCTGCCTCAGCCTCCCGAGTGCTGGGATTACAGGCGTGCGCCACCACGCCCGGCTAGGATTCTTATTTTATTATTTTTTTTATTTTTTATATTTATTTATTTATTTATTTATTTTGGCTTTTTGAGACAGGGTCTTACTATGCAGTTCAGGCTGGCCTTGAGCTCACTTTTGTAGCCCAGGCTGGTCTCGAACTCACACCGATCCTCCTGCCTCAGCCTCCCGAGTGCTGGGATTACAGGCGTGCGCCACCACGCCCGGCTTATTTTTTTTTTTTTAATTATTTTTATTCTGGTTTCAGAACCTTTGTTTGGTTATTCACTCATTTTTATGGCCGGCTCAGCCCGCCCCCCAGAGGGCAGGGCTGGCGCAGCATGTGGTGCCAAGGATTGAACTGTGGTGCCTGAAGCCTCCCAAGCTTTCCCAAGCAGGCGCTTTAGACCACTGAGCCATCCCGCCAGGCCCCTTATTATTATTATTTTTTTTTTTTTTTTTTTGTGGGGGGACCAGGGTTCAAACTCACGACCTTGCATTTGCCCAGCAGGCACTTGTGCCTCGGAGCTATCTCCCCAGCCCCGATTTTTTTTTTTTTTAATTTAATTTTTATTTATTTATTTTTGTGGGACCAGGGTTCAAACTCATGGCCTTGCACTTGCCAGGCAGGCACTTGTGCCACTGGGCTATCTCCCCAGCCCCTTGGATTTTTATTTTGTAATTATTATTGAGCTGGCTATGGTGGCACACACATGTGATCCCAGCACTGGGGAGGCTGAGGTAGGAGGACTGCTACTACTTAGAGGCCATATAGTGAGTGTGAAGTAGCCTAGACTACACAGTGAGACTCTGTCAGAAACCCTCCCAAAACAAAAATCCCCACTAAACTGAAAAAAGTAGACAACGAAGATGTTCTACAGACATCGACGGCAATGTCTAGAATGCCTTCCACACCTGGCAAAGCGCTAATGCCTGACAGGGCGAGGTGACGCTGGTCCAACTCACTGAGCTCTGCTTTCTCCAGTTTTGCAGTTATTGTGTGCGTACGCGCAGACGTGCGGCTCCGCCCAGTGCCGTGTGTAGCGTGTGGCTTTTGTATTGTATGGGTCTGGGGACTGAGCCCCGGCCTCGGTTGCACCCACGCAGCTGCTCTGCGGGCCCGTCCCTATCCATGCATGCTCTGCTAAGCGCTGAGTTGCTTTCCTTCTCTGAAAGGATATCTCGCAGGTGTCACCTATGTGAAATCCTGCAGCAAGCGCCGTGCGCGTGGCGTCCTGCAGGTCCGACTGCTTTCCCGGCTGTAGTCTTAGCCACCGCCCCAGTTGGGACGAGTGCCTCGGGCCAGGGCTATTACAGCTGCTTGTAACACATTTCTCTAGGCTAAGTGGCAGGGGAGTGCCACCACTCCTAGATTCTGTTTTTTATTTTGACACACAGTCTTGCTAAACCACTAAGTTGTCCAGGCTGGGCTCCAACTGTCAGTCTCCTGCTTCTGCTTTCCATGTAGCTGGGATGACAGGCGGTATCGCCCTGCACAATTTATTTTCAGTTCCTGCCTGGCAGGCAAGTGCAAGGTTGTGAGTTTGAACCTGGGTCTCTGTCTCTGTCTCTCTCTCTCTCTCTCTTCTCTCTCACACAAACACACACACAAACACACAGATACATAGAAGCTGACAGCTAGTATCAGAGAAAGTTCTATTTAATTATTTATTTATTTATTTATTTATTTATTTATTTATTGTCTTTTTGAGACAGGGTCTCACTGTGCAGTTCAGGCTGGCCTTGAGCTCACTTTTGTAGCCCAGGTTGGTCTCGAACTCGCACTGATCCTCCTGCCTCAGCCTCCCGAGTGCTGGGATTACAGGCGTGTGCCACCACGCCCGGCTTTTAAGATTTATTTTAGGGGCCCGGCAGGATGGCTCAGTGGTCTAAAGCGCCTGCTTGGGGAAGCTTGGGCGGCTTCAGGGACCGCGGTTCGATCCCCGGCACCACATGCTGCGCCGGCCCTGCCCTTGGGGCAGGCTGAGCCGGTCATAAAAATGAGTGAATAAACAAAGGTTCTGAAACAAGAAAAATAAATAAATAAAAAGAGGTGGAAGGTGGATCCCTGAGACTCAGGAAGGATCTGAAGGGAAAATCAGAGAGCCCTTGAAGAAGGCCAAGTGATGTACTTCCAACAAAAAAAGGGCCATCTGCACCTTCTCCCTAGCTCCCAGCTCCTGTGGGAGAGAGGAGACGGGATCCAGGGACCCAGCAAAATCTCCGGAGGCAGGCACTGGCTGTGGGGGCTTGGGGTGTCTGGCCGAGGGGGAGGGGTTACCACACGGGCTGCCGACGATAGTGCAGACAGAAACAGTGAGCAATCCCCATCAATAGCCCTACTGGTCTAGCGATGGCCAAGCCTCAAAGTTTCTAATGGTTGTGACATCCTGCAGCACTGTGTGGCAAGATGACTTCTCTTAGGCTACAGGTGTTAATTGCTGTATCCAGAGTGTGACACTGGGACTCAAGGTGCCATGCTAGGCCCCAGGACACTAGGCTTAGCTGTGTGAAGCATTTTTTTTTTTTGGCAGGACTGGGGTTCAAACTCACAACCTTGCACTTGTCAGGCAGGCACTTGTGCCACGGAGCTATCTCCCAAGCCCCACATTGTCTCAATGAGAAAATAAAGCAGGTCTTTTCAGGTAACCTGCATATGCTCTTGGTAGTTTTAGTTTTTATCTTCTCTAATTTTATTTTTGCGGTACCAGGGATTGAGCTCAGAACCTACTACTGAGCTATCTCCTCAGCCCTGCTCTGTTAGTTCTATGTATGAAGGTCTAAAAGAGCCGGGTGTGGTGGTGCACACCTGTAATCCCAGCACTTGGGAGGCTGAGGCAGGAGGATCGGTGCAAGCTTGAGACCAGCCTGGGCTACCAAAGTGAGGTGAAGGCCAGTCTGAACTGCATAGCGAGACCCTGTCTCAAAAATCTAAAAGTTTGGTTCAGGGGTCCAGGAGATAGCTCCATGGCACAAGTGCCTGCCTGGCAAGTGCAAGGTCATGAGTTCAAACCCTGTTCCAGAGAGAAAAAACCTTGGTTCAGGGTCAAGACGGGCAAGGAGCAGCTCAGCCAGGATTAGAGCTGATGATGTTACAGGAAGCACAGAAATGAGCCTGTGACATGTACATTTTAAACTTTTATTTCAAAACCAAGAACCACAGTAACATTAATAGTAGAAAACCATGTGGAAATATTTACAACCTGGTCACTGAGAAATGGGAACTCTACCCTGCACTACCACCCAGGCAGGCAGAAAGAGGTGGGGCATGAGGGCTCACCTTCTGTAACAAAGCCCCACCCCCAGCAACAGTGCTCATCCAAGGCCCAGTGACCAGGGAATGGTGGGAACCAAGGACTGCAACATCATGTCTGCCCAGGAGGGTCTGAAATGTGTGAGCACCAAGGAGGGGAAGTAGAAGAGCAGAGGACTGGGGGGCGGGGGAGATGACTGCAGAGACACCCTGCTGCCAAGCAACTATCTGAGCCCCTCCAATCAGAAAGTTCTACCACTTCCTCTCCCTACAGCCCCTCAAGCCCCCAGCCGACCCCATGTTCTCCCCTGTCCCCTTGGCTGAGGAGGGAGATGGCTCTCCTTCCTTTCCTGAAGGACAGCAAGTGAATCTGAAGTTCTGGGGGCAAATGCCACCCAGCAGAGGCAGTGCTGCTTCTACACACAGGGGTGGGCTTAATACATTCTATGCAGAAGGAGGTGACAGCAACACCGGAAGCAAGTGGGCTATGGACTACTTCCGCCTGAGCAGTGTGACAGAGCAACACGTATTCCTGCTCTTCACGTGTCATTTACTCCTGTCTCAAATGTGTCCGCCAGAGGACTTAGGTCCCCGAGGGCACCTTGTGGATGTCACAGTAGCATGGTACGAGAGTGACCTGGTTTGGTAACAGACGTGGACCAGCAAGCCCTGACCCTACTGTCGCAGCACACTTAAAAGCACAGAGCAATCGTTTAGGAAAAATCCTTTCCCAGAGCTGAGGTCACAAATTCCAAATTACCCATGAGGATTCTCCTCGGAATTCCTTTAAAGCTATAAGTTAAAATAAAAAATCAACAGATAAAATACTGTAACAAAGTGGAGAGACACTGACGCCCTAGTGAGGACCAGCATCTTCGGCTCTCACTGGAGGGTATGGGGGGGTGAGGGTGTGTGTGGGGGCATTGGGTCTACAGGACAGGTGAGAAGTGGCTTGGTCCAGGGAGCACAGGGAGGAGATGGCTTTCTACAAACAACCTCCCTTATCTGGACTCCGTTTGCAATAAAAATCCATCTACCGCATTTAATTACAATGCCCACCTTAGCAAGAGCCCCAGATTTCAAGTAATACTATATATATAAACTGTAATCTTAAAGCAAACTTCCAAAAGTAACCAGTAGTTTTCCCTATGCAGGCACATGACTTTCCTGAAGTGTAAGAGTCTCCTGTGAGACGCAGACATTGTGGGGAGCCAGGTGCCCAGCTTGGGGACCACATCGCACCCCCATTCTCCCTGAGTCTTTCTTTCTCACACCTTACCTCCTCTGCTATCAAACCTGCTTTACCTATAGTCTATCTTTAAACACTCTCACCTCCATTTCCTTATGTCTTCACTGTTTGGTAAAATTTTCACTTAAAAAAATAAATATTTATGCAGTAAAATCAGAAGGTAAAATAAATACAACCCGAGTGACTTTGACAACTGTGAGGCATGGAGTCCGCAGATCTCCCTCACGCAGGAGCAGAGCGGGCGCTCAGGGCAAAAGAGGGGTGCACGGCCTGAGAGAGGGGAGGACACCCGGCCGCTGCCACAGGAGAAAGTCCAACAAGTGAAGCACTCGAGAAGCCCGGGCACCTGCCTCGCGAGCCAGGAGCCGGGGCTTCCTGAGGGGGAGGCAGGCACGGGCAGCAGCACTGTAACAAACAGTCAGTCCTGGGTTTGTGGGGTGAGGGCGGCCCCAGAGGGTCGCTGTCCGCGGTGCTGGCGGAAGTGGCCTAGACACCCGTGGTCTGCTGCTTCCCAGGCTGCAGACTGTTCAGCTCCGTGGCCGGGCTCTTCCTGGATTCTTCGGTGTCCTGATCACGCCCTTCAAAGGCCCGTGAGATGTCCTCAAAAGTCCTGCCTCGGGTCTCTGGGACTTTGAAGAAGGTGAACAGCCAGAAGATAATAAGGAAGACAGCAAAGATGATGAAAACGTAGGCTCCTAGCGCAGCCTGGGGAAGGATGAAGCAAAGGTTATGCTAATAGAGCTGGCCCTTGGCCAATCCAACCTTCTTCACAGCTGTGTCCGCAGGCAGCCCTCAAGCTATAACCATCCTGAGTAGGAAGGCAGACTGCTCATTCACTGAGTAGTCTGTATTTCTCAAACTGTCGTTGTGCCCTTCCTGTCCACTGAAAGCAGCTGCTTGGAAGCATTCATCATTCTTTTTTTTTTTTTTTTTAATTTTTAAATTTTTTTTCTTGTTTCAGAACTTTTGTTTATTTATTTATTTTTAAGGCTGGCGCAGCATGTGGTGCCGGGGATCGAACCGCAGTCCCAGCAGTCACCTAAGCTTTCCTAAGCAGGTGCTATATACCACTGAGACATCCTGCCGGCCCTGCATTCATCATTCTGGTCTACATTTCTGATCCAGTTTCTTTCTTTCTTTCTTTTTTTAAAATTTTTTTATTTTTATTTTATTTTTTTAAAATTTATTTATTATTTTTATTCTTGTTTCAGAACCTTTGTTTGTTTATTCATTTTTAGGGCCAGCTCAGCCAGCCCCGAGGGCAGGGCTGGCGCAGTATGTGGTACCGGGGATCAAACCATGGTCCCTGAAGCCGCCCAAGCTTCCCCAAGCAGGTGCTTTAGACCACTGAGCCATCCCACCGGGCCCTCTGATCCAGTTTCTGAAAAATCTCATGTGAGTAGGATGGGGATCCAGAAGCTTATTTCCAAATTCTCACATCAGTTCCAAGTTATTTTATTTATTTGTTGTTGAGATGGAGTCTGGCTATGCGGTAGTGCTGGCTGGTCTTGAAGAATTATGTAGCCCATCCTGGCCTCAAACTGGCAGTGATCCTCCTGCCTCAGCCTCCCAAGCACTGGGACCACAGGTGTGCACCTCCATACCCAGCATCTCCAGGTCATTCTACATAATAGGACCTGGCTGATTTGTTAAACCCCAAGCTGAGAGCGTCAAAGTCAGTGCTAGCCCAGGCTGTGCTGAGGCACTGCTTCAAGGGGTTGAGGCTCAGTGCTACTATTCTTTTCTGGGCAGAACTGGCTCATCTCAGAGTGGACTCTTGAGACAGGGTCAGTGCTGCTGAGCTGGCTGCACACTTACCATCTTCCTGCCCCAGCCTCAGTGCTGGGGTAACAAGCATGCACGGCTATGCAATGCCCAGACTCACAGTTCTTTCAAATTTGCCAGTTTTGCCTTCCTCCTTTCTTTTTCTCTATTTCATTGCAATTGAGAAAGAAGGTCTGGCTTAGTTCCCTGAGAGCGAGAGCTCTTTGTCTCATGGGGTCAAGAAAGAAAATGCCACAGTGCATCTGAACATGCGGGCTATGGTGGGATTTGCAGTCACTTACCGCAGCCGTGGGGAAGAGCAGCCCAACCAGGAAGTTGGAGGTCCAGTTGGAGCAACCGGCAACAGCCATGGCCGCTGGGCGGGGGCCCTGGCTGAAGAGTTCAGCCACAATAAACCAGGGGATGGGGCCTGGCCCGATCTCAAAGAAGGCCACGTAGACCAATATCGCCACGATACAGATGTAGCTCATGAAACTGTAGTTGTTCTGAAGAGGGAGGAAAGAGACAGTTAAAGACATCATAAGAGTGCTGGTGGCATGGCAGCCTCTCTGCCTCGCGCACACGCAGCTGGGGGTCCCAGGCAAGAACCTGGGTTTTGGCAGCCCTAGTTGTGACTTTTCCCATCTGTCAATTTCCACTGAGATCACACTGTCACCTATGAAATGGGACTAGCCCCAGGACCAGGGTTTCTTTTCTGAGACAAGATCTCTCTGTGTGGCTCAGGGTGGCCTTGAACTCATGGCAATGCTCCTGCCTCAGCCTCCCAAACTGCTGAGACAGAAGCATGTGCCACAAGGCCTGGGTCAAATTTGACATTGGCACTGATCTCCCCTGCCAGCTACCCATGCCGCGCTGCCGCCTGCCACCTCTCAGCATGTCTCTCCCAGCTGCCCGCACTCACAGGGCACTCACCTTCAGTAACAGGGAGACCGTCATGGTGATGGAGCAGACAGCCATGCCGCCGAGGCCAATCATGTGCAGGCTCCTCCGTCCCACCCTTTCCACCAGAAACACCTAGAACGACAGACACTGCTTGTGCCTCCGTCCTAGCCACGGCACCTCTGCAGCCCCGTGTGGAACCTGGGTGTCGCCCATGCCACGCTTCCTGGGAGGGCAAGGCTGCCTACACCCACCATGCAATGCTGTTTTCTCCAAGGGGAACTGAACAGAATTAACAAAACGATGGCTGGGAGATGCTGGCGGGCAGGCTGAGAGCTAAGCCTCCAAGCTGTGCCATCGCAGTGGGAACCCGGTCCACCCGCAACCTTGCCCTGCAACTTACCGAGACCACCGTGAAGATGGTGTTCACCACGCCTGCGCCGATGGTGGCGTAGATGGGCTCCTTCACTCCTGCATCCTCGAAGATTCCCGTTGAGTAGTAGAACACCTAACAGGAAACAAGCGGTGCTTTGCTGAGTGTATGCAGCAACTGGACAGAATGCCCAGAAAAGAAATCTCAGCTGAGTGCTGGAGTCTCCGTAACATTTTTTCTACAGACTTGCCTGCCTGGCAAGTACAAGGCCCTGTTTCAACCCTGACACAAAAATAATTCTTGCAGGGGCCCAGAGGGATGGCTCAGTGGTCTAAAGCGCCTGCTTGGGAAAGCTTGGGCGGCTGCAGGGACCGCGGTTGGATCCCCAGCACCACATGCTGCGCCAGCCCTGCCCTCAGGGCAGGCTGAGCTGGCCATAAAAATGAGTGAATAAACAAAGGTTCTGAAACAAGAAAAAAATAAATAAATAAAATAAAAATTAAAAAAATAATAATTCTTGCAAATAAACTACCTTCTGCATCTCATCTGCACCTGCTTAATTTTGCACTCCAGCCACATTCACTTCTACCTTGCCTTTGGATGTGCAATCCCACCCTTCTACACCCTCCTCCTATGGCGCTGATTTATGGAAAGGTTTAAGCTTCTTTTTTTTTTTTTTTTTTTTTTTAAATTTTTTTTTTTTTTTTTTTTTTTTTTTTTTTTTTTAAATTTTATTTTTATTAATTTTTTTTTTTCTTGTTTCAGAACCTTTATGTGTTTATTCACTCATTTTTATGGCTGGCTCAGCCCACCCTGAGGGCAGGGCTGGCGCAGCATGTGGTGCCGGGGATCGAACCGCAGTCCCCGAAGCCACCCAAGCTTTCCCAAGCAGGCGCCTTAGACCACTGAGCCATCCCGCCAGGCCCGGTTTAAGCTTTTTTTGATAGAACTCAGGACCTTGCACTTCCCAGGCAGGCACTTGTGCCCCTGGCCCCAAAAGTCTAAGTTCCTAATAAGCTGTTTTTCCCAAACCCTCAAAATTGCCAGGCAAACCGGGTGTGGTGGCTCACACCTGTAATCCCAGCACTCGGGAGGCTGAGGCAGGAGGATTGGTGCAAGTTTGAGACCAGCCTGGGCTACAAAAGTGAGCTCAAGGCCAGACTCAACTGCATAGTGAGACCCTGTCTCAAAAAGACAAAAAAAAAAAAAAAGGAAAGGAAAAAAAAAAAAAAAAAAAAAAAAAAAAAAAAATCACCAGGCAGGTGCTGGGGAGATAGCTCAGTAGAATAAGCACTTGCCTGGCTAGCACAAGGTCCTGAGTTCAATCCCCAGTACTGTGCAAAAAAACAAAACAAACCAACAAAAATCCTGCCAGCCATATCCCAGTTTGATAGGGTGGAAGTGGAATGAGTAACCTCAGCCACGCCTCTCTTCTATTTTAGATAAGGTGTCTTGCTATGCAGTTCAGGCCACCTCCACTGTGGAAGCCAGTCTGGCCTTGAAATTGAGGCAATCCTCCTGCCTCAGCCTCCAAGTGTTGAAACCAGAGTCATGTGCTACCCTTCCCTTTAAGCCTGTTCATTTGATAAGAGCTTGAGGACTGGGGAGAGAGCTCGGTCTGCCTGGCAAGCACAAGGACTTGGGTTCGAACACTGGTACTGCATGCTGTACCAGCCTGTTATGGTTTATGTCTAGTTGTCCCCCCAAAGCCTCATGTAGTCATTGGGCGGGGACTTCTAGAGTTTGAGACTTGATCCATGATCCCTGGGATTTTGGGTTTTAGTACTGATGGGATTATGGGTGAAGTACTTCTGGGATTACGGGTGTAGCCTAAGGCGGGGCTAAGGTGGAGAGCCTGAATGTAATATAAAGAGACAGAGAGACAGAGAGACAGACTCGAGCTGTTGCTGCTGCTCTGCTGCCCTGATGGATTGGCTGCCTCTGCCACGAACTGGATGCTCTCCGCCCTGGTCCACTCAGCCTTGGGCCAACCGAATATGGACTGAAACCTCCACGAACTGTGAGCTAAATAAACCTTTCCTTCCTTCATTTTTTTTTTTTTTTTGGTGGGACCAGGGTTTGAACTCACGACCTTGCACTTGCCCAGCAGGCACTTGTGCCTCGGAGCTATCTCCCCAGCCCCTCCCTTCCTTCATTTTGAGTGTCAGGTATTTGTCCCAGCAACGAGTGAAAAGTAAGGCACAGCCCCCATGCTGGGCCAGCTACCAAAACTGGGTATGGTGGCGCATGCCTGTGATCCCAGCACTGATTGGGGAGGCTGAGACAAGAGGAGCACTGGGAGTCTGAGCTGCACAGTGAGACCCGGTACCAAATAAGTAAGAGCTTGAGCTGAATTTCCTAGGAAACTAGGACAGAACGTATATTCCATGGCAACCAAGTATTCTTTAGCCTATGCCTTAGTTTATGTTTTGTCTTTTATGCTGGGGGTGGAGCCCAGGGTTGTGCTAGGTACACGACCAGAGAGAGCCACATGCCACCTTCACTTCTATCATTCAATGCATTGCCAAACTTCCCTTACGGCCCCATACCTGTAATTCCACCATTCTCAAAGGCTGAGGCAGGACTGTAAGGTTAAACCCAGCCTGGGGAGCTTATGGTGACTTAGGGAAACTTTGTGTCAAAATAAAAAAAGAACTCAAAACTCAAAAGTAGGGGCTGGGGAGATAGCTCCATAGCACAAGTGCCTGCCTAGCAAGCGTAAGGTTGTGTGTTTGAACCCCAGTCACACACACACACACACACAAAACCCCTCAAAAGTAGCACCGTGTAAAGGTCCTGGGTTCAATCACAGGTACAAAAAGGGTGGCAGGGGTGGGATAGGGAGCTCAGGCAGGTAAGCAGTTGGATAAACCCGGTTTAACACTCCCAGCCATTTTATTTTTGAGAAAGGGTTTTGCTAAGTTGCCCAGGCTGGCCGGGAACATTTTGCTCCTTGGCCTCAGCCTCTGAGAGTGCTGGACTACAGGCCACCACAGCCAACTGGTGGTTCTCTGACCCAAGTCTGCAGGGCACGGCTGGGGCGAGGCAGCCCAGGAGGGTCTAGTAAGCTCTTCCTCTCAGGCCAGGCCTGCAGCGGCTCCTCCTCATCCTGCTGACCCCCATTTCCCTGCAGGTGCTGAACTCCAGGGACAGAAGGGACAGGGACACAGAGCCTTTTTTGAGCTATTTTGTCTTTCCAGACTCTGACAAAACACCTTCTACTACTTCATGTTTAAGAACCTTTGTTTATTCACTCATTTCTATGGCCGACTCAGCCCGCCCTGAGGGCAGGGCTGGCACAGCATGTGGTGCCAGGGATCGAACAGTGGTCCCTGAAGCCGCCCAAGCTTTCCCAAGCAGGCGCTTTAGACCACTGAGCCATCCCGCCAGGCCCCACCTTCTACTACTTCAAAGAAAGGCTGTGACTATGTTTATTTCACGAGGCTCTAGCTGTGTAGCCAGGCCAGCCCTGGACTCCCGGGCTCCAGCGGCCCGCCAGCCTTAGCCAGCCTCAGCCCGCCCCCCACCAGCTGTGACAGAGGCCCAGGCTCCCTGGGGCCCGGGGACGATACTCACAGCGTTGATCCCCGAGAGCTGCTGGGATAGCTGCAGCACGATGGAGATGACGATGGGCTGGCGGTAGCTGCGGGAGCGGAAGAGCTCCAGCACGGTGACCCTCTTCTCCTGGCTCATCCGCACGCTCTCTTCCTTCATCTCCTGGATGTCCTGGGACACGTCCTCGGAGCCCCACAGCCGCTGCAGGACTGGTGAGGAGAGCCGAGAGGAGGGAGTGAAGGAGGCCCGGCGGTGCCACTTCTGCCTGTCCTCAGCTCCCTACCCACTGGGCTCCGCAGAGAAGCTGGGGACTTCTTGATCCATGCCCCAAGGGGTGAGAAACAGGAGTCCCTTTTCCTGAATACATCAAAGCCCCTACTCCTAATATGCGGCATGAAGCACACACACTTTTTCCCCTTAATTACCTATTTGGTACAGGGTCTCACTACGCAGGTGGGAGCCACTGTGATCCTGCTTTCATCCCAGTGCTGGGATTAGAGGCATGCACGGCCCCCAAATCCTGACGTCTTGGTGGCTGGCTCAGCACACCCTGGGCCACCAGTATGGCATGTGGTGCCAGAGATCAAACCCCAGTCCTTTCGCTTGCCCAAGTAGGGACTTAGTCCACTGAACTATCTCGCTAGCGCTAGGGTACTCACTCTTTGTAGCACGCTCTTCTTCCTTCTTATTAATGAGCAAGAATCTAGGACTTTCGGGGCAAAGAGGAAGGGCCAGACTTTGCAAGATGGCTGGGATAATGGTGAAGCCGAGCAGCAGAGGCCAGAGCTTTTCAGTCCCCAAGATGAACTTCAGGCCAAAGATCTAGAAACCAGAGAGACAGTGTAGCAAACCCCATACTGCTTAGGCCACCAAGTCCACTTTTGTTTTTTTGGTCTTTTTGAGACAGGGTCTTGCTATGCAGTTGAGGCTGGCCTTGAGCTCACTTTTGTAGCCCAGGCTGGTCTCAAACTCACATTGATCATCTTGCCTCAGCCTCCCGAGTGCTAGGATTACAGGCAAGTGCCACCACACCTGGTTATCACTTCTTAGCTGTCGAGGGCCAGCAGAATGGCTCAGTGGTCTACAGCGCCTGCTTAGGAAAGCTTAGGCAGGTGCAGGGACCGCAGTTGGATCCCTGGCACCACATGCTGCGCCAGCCCTACCCTCAGGGCAAAAATAAATAAACAAACAAAAGTTCTGAAACAAGAAAAAAAATAAAAATTAAAAAAAAAATACACACACACACACACAAACAAAAGTTAATCAGTAACAAATGCAGATAGGGCTATGGGGAGAAAAAACCCTTCTCCATTGTTGGGAGTATAAATTGGTACAACCAATGTAAAGACTGGCTGTATGGGATTACTCAAAAAATAAACTAGGGGGGCCCAGTGGGATGGCTCAGTGGTCTAAAGCGCCTGCTTGGGAAAGCTTGGGCGGCTTCAGGGACCGAGGTTCAATCCCCGGCACACATGCAGTGCCAGACCTGCCCTTGGGGTGGGCTGAGCCGGCCATAAAAATGAGTGAATAAACAAAGGTTCTGAAACAAGAAAAAAATAAATAAATAAAATAAAGAGATTCTTAAAAAAAAAAAAAAAAAAAAAAAAAAAAAAAAAAAAAAAAAAAAAAAATTTAAAAAAAAAAAAAAAAAAAAAAAAACCAACAACAAACCCAAAGGTTCCATTTGATCCAGCTATTCCCGTTCTTGGTATTTTTGTGAAAACTGAAAACATCATACCAGTGATATACACACACCCATGTGTATAGTGGCAGTTTATAATAGCTAAATTTTGGAAAAGGTCCAAATGGCCATCAACCAACGAATAAAGACTTATTTTTATATTTTTACTTATTTTAATGGAGTAATACTTGGCCATAAAGGATAAATTTGAGACCTTTCTATATAAATCAGTGCTCTCTGATAAATATGGTTCAAATTATGGCTAATCAATCATTTCATTATAAATGTTTATTTCCAAATTTTATGGCCTCCAGACTTTTTCTTTCCATACGAGGGACTGAACTTAGGACCTTGTGCTTGCCAGGCAGATGCTTATGCCACTGAGTTATCTCCCTGGCTACAAAGTGCTACTATTGGGGCTGGGGAGATAGATCAGTAGAATAAGCGCTTGCCTGGCAAGTGCAAGGGCCTGAGTTCAATCCCTGGTTCTGTCAACAACAAAAGAAACCTTCCCACTTTTATAAGGCTTTTCCATTTTTTTTTTTTTTTTTTTTGTGGGACCAGGGTTCGAACTCACAACCTTGCACTTGCCCAACAGGCACTTGTGCCTTGGAGCTATCCCCCCAGCCCCAGGCTTTTCCATTTTAAAAACAATTCTAACATTCTTAACCATTTTCTAAACTCACAAAACTATGTAATTTTAACATAGGTATACTGCAAAATCTCACAATATAGTGAAAAATCCACAAAACTGTGTCCATGAAGGTCAACTGTCAAGTAGAGGGGACCACTGCAGATCAGCCTGGCCTCGAAATCCTGCTCCTGCCTCAGCTTCCCGAGTGCTGGGATTACAGGCGTGCACCACCATGCCCGGCAGCCTGCCCATTCTTTCACCATAGAAAACCTTGATTTCTTTTCCTTTTTGCTTCCCTGCTGGCTGTTAGCTACAGTGGACAAGAACTATGGCAACCACATCATCTGATGCGCGTCATGGGCTACATGCTTCCATGTTACATGCTTGCAGTCTACGTGAATTCACTCAGTGGGCATGAAATGAACAGAGTGAGAATCCCGAGTACCTGAGCCACCAGAATCCCAATGACAATGCCCAGCTGGTTGAGGGTGCCGAAGGCGCCCCGCACGGCGGTGGGAGACACCTCTCCGATGTACATGGGCACAAAGCCCGTGCAGAGCCCGCAGAAGACGCCTGTGATCAAGCGGCCCAGGATCAGCATCTCCACGGAGCGGGCCGCCTTGCAGAAAGCCATGAGGCAGCCGCCGGCGACAATCAGCAGGTTGACCATGAGCATGGAGTTGCGCCTGCAAATTCAGAGACATCTGAGGCTGGGGCACACAGCAGGTCCTTTTCTTCCCCCTACCTTGGGGGGGGGGGAATCCCTGTTTTAGCTCAAGTTTTCTCTCCCAATTTCTATTACCAAGACATTTCATGTAGGAGTAACCTCAATCAATTATCTTTTTTTTTTTTTTTTTTTTTGCAGGACTAGGGTTCAAACTCATGACCTTGTACTTGCCAGGCAGGCACTTGTGCCATGGAGCTATCTCCCCAGCCCCCCAAATCAAAATCTTTTTTTTTTCTATTATCGCCAGCTCAGCCTGCCCTGGGGGTGGGGGCTGATGCAGCATGTGGCACTGAAGATCAAACCTTGGTCCTTGCAGTTGCCTAAACTTTCCTAAGCAGGTACTTCAGACTGCTGAGCCATCTTGCCAGCCCAAAACTTTGGTTTTTTGTTTTTGTCTTTTTCAGACATGGTCTCGCTTTGCAGCTAAGGCTGGCCCTGAGCTCACTTTTGTAGCCCAAGCTGGTCTTGAACTCGCACCGATCCTCCTGCCTCAGTCTCCTGAGTGCTGGGATTATAGGCGTGAGCCACCATGCCCAGCTTGAATCAAGATCTTTTAAAATCACTTTTGGGCCCGGCGGGATGGCTCAGTGGTCTAAAGTGCCTGCTTGGGAAAGCTTGGGCGGCTTCAGGGACCGCGGTTCGATCCCCGGCACCACATGCTGCGCCAGCCCTGCCCTTGGGGTGGGCTGAG
>PVJA010044420.1:0-16190 GCA_004027025.1 Myocastor coypus | reverse complement strand
TGCCCTGGGGGTGAAGTTGGTATAGCATGCGGGATCGGGGATCAAACCATGGTTCCTGCAGTTGCCTAAGCTTTCCTAAGCAGGTGTTTTAGACTACTGTACCATCTCACTGGCGAACTTTTCTTTGTTGATTCAGACTCTTGAGATGTTGAGATCTTAATTTGAAAATACCTAACTCAAACAATAACGTTTTCAAATTGAACCCATTGTGACATGGAGAATGCATATTATATCATTTCAAAAAACTTTCAAAATTTGAAAAAAACAGTGGTTCTAATCAAAAGACTACAGATTAATTTCTTAAGAATTTCTATAGGATTATAAATTTTTTCTGAAAGTTCAACAGATCAGTTTTAGAAGGACTTTTTGGAAAGCACTTACTCTACTGAGCTATATCTCCCCAGCCCCTCAACAAATCAGTTTTGAACCTTTGAAATTATTAAATTTTGTGGGTTAAATGGATATAATTTTACCTATTACTTGTGTGAATTTTTTTTAATCTACAGTTGATACCACATTGACAGGAGGGAAAATTATTACCACTAGAGTACAATCACTCAGTATTCAGCTGCCTACTTTGTTCATGAATCTATGTTTTGGACAGATTTTGACAAGAAAGTTTGGTGCTCAGTGTGTAGTATCTGCTGCGTAACTCAACTCCAGCTAGAAGTTCCATTTTTAACATAACTCACATGCATGACTGATAATGTGGTGTCGACTATCTGCTTCCATTCTTTACAGCATTTGCCTCCTTATGGGATGATCTGGTCTTCTGTGCAGCATCATCAATGGGTTCCAAGAGTAAAACATCCTAAGAAGTAGTGTTTTAAGAGATAAGAAGTGGCAACTGCACACTTTTAAACACAGCCTCTTTTCTAAGAACATCTTATATTGATCAGATAGTCACAGAGTTCAAATTCTGGAAAGAACAGACATAGGCCTCCAGATTTTAGTAGGAAGGAAGAGTGTCAAAGAATTTGGAGCTGTATTTTCACAAGCTATGGGAAACTGACAGAATTAGTTGATAAAGACAGCTTGCTCCAAAGGGGGAATTGTGTTGTACTGTTCTTATTCAGGTACTACTTTTTATTTATTTATTTATTTTTAATTTTATTTTTTTTTCTTGTTTCAGAACTTTTGTTTGTTTGTTTGTTTGTTTATTTTTATGGCCGGCTCAGCCTGCTCTGAGGGCAGGGCTGGCACAGCATGTGGTGCTGGGGATTGAACCGAGGTCCCTGAAGCTGCCTGCAGGCACTTTAGATCACTGAGCCATCCTGCCGGGCCTCTTCAGGTACTACTTTTTAACAATTGATTTTTTTTTTTTCTTTTTGCCATTTAAAAATTTTTGAACTGTTTATTAATTTTGATTTATTAAAAACTGCTGTGTGTAGTGGCACACACTCAAGGAGGCTGAATTAGGAGGACTCCAAATTTGAGGCCAGCCTATGTAGGAAACCAGCCTATGCCAGTCCTAGGTCCCTGCCCAGGTACCACTTGTAGGGACCTAGTCCTGCTATTTTGTTCTGTTGACCAGGGGACAAATAAAGATAAAAGGCAAACAGACACAGAGTAAGTTTGACGTGTGGGCAACCAGGATGCTCTCATCTCTAGTGGGCAGAGGAGCCCTGAGCTTCTGACTCATCCTATAATTATTCAAACACAGGCACAGGCCATTAAAGTAACGGAAAATTCATATACTTTCCAGCCTGATCTCAACTGTATTGACTTTTCCCTAGAATCTACATATGCCATCATCTCTTGGTGTATTTCTTTTCTTCTTGTACTTACACAGAAGGCCAGTTAGGCCTCAATTCTCCTCTGCTCTTTCACAAATCTGGACCACTTAGTGAGATAGTGTCAAGATTTTTAAATAGGCTGGCAATGTACCTGTTGCAGGGTACTTATCTAGCATGAGTAATCCCTCATACTATAAAATAATATGAAGTTAGACAGTATTTACAAGTCAGACACAGTGGCCTGTGCCTGATGTTCCAGCTACTTGTGAAGCTACGGCAAGAGAATTGCTTGAGGTCAGGAATTTTAGGCCAGCATCTCAAAACAAGTAAACAAAACAGTATTTGTAAGATCTAAATATAGAGAACTGATGGAGCAAATTCCAGAAGATCCTAATGAGTGCATGTGAAAAGGAAGGCACCAAAAGCTTAAACCCTGGAAAAAAAAAATGGATAAATTGTTCTTTATTAAATTTAAAAGCTTCTGCTTTGTGTATTATATTGTTAATGGAATGAAATGACAAGTTACACACTGAAAAAATTGTGAAACATGTAGCTAATATATGATTGTAGCTACAGGGTCTGAGAGATAGATCAAGAGCAAAAGTGCCTGCCTGGCAAGTGCAAAGTCCTAAGTTCGATCCCTGGTTCTGAAAAAAAAAAAAAGATTATAGCTACAGTATACAAAGAACTCTTAGAAATGCTCAATTGAAAAGTGGGAAGGGCCAGTAGCTTGGTGGAAAGCGCCTTTCTGGCAAGTCCAAGGTCCTGAGTTTGACCTCCCAGAACCTCATGCTGTGCTGGCCCAGATACTGGGCATGGTGGTACATGCCTGTAATCCTAGCAGTAGGGAGGCTGAGACAGGAGGTTCACTCTGAGTCCAAACTACGTAGCAAGACCCTGTACTTAGAAAGAAGGAAGGAAGGAAGGAAGGAAAGAAAGAAAGAAAGAAAGAAAGAAAGAAAGAAAGAAAGAAAGAAAGAAAGAAAGAAAAGTGAGCACAAGGCTGTAGGTATTGCTCATTAGTAAAGTGTGTGCTCATGCACCAGGCTAACTTCCACCACCACCAAAAAAAGTGGACAAAAGATCTGAACATAGGCAGTGGGTACAGTTCAGTGTTAAAAGCCCTTGCCTCCCACATGCAAGCCCCTGTGTCCAGTTCCTAGCACTACAAGGAAAGAGGTGTTCCATATCCTATGTCATTAGAAAATTGTAAGTTAAAATACCTATGAGAATGGCTAGAATCCCAAACTTTGACCATGCTAGATGCTAGCAAAAAGAAAAGAACAAAAATGTCCTATTCATTGCTTCTGGGAAAGGAAAATGGTGCAGCCATTTTGGAAGATAGTCTGGCACTTCTTACAAAGTTAAAACTATTTTAATGTGAGACTAGCAGAAAAGTTGAAATAGTTTTAATGTGGGGCTAACAATTGCGCTCCTAGGTATTTACCCAAATAAGTTGAAAAACTTCACAGAAAAAGCAACATGCTATCAGTGGATGAAAGGACAAAGACAATATGGTTGTTATGTACAATGGATTACTTCTCTGCTATTAAGGATAGACTTGAGACATTTTTAGGTAAATGGACGTAACTTGAGAACATAATTTTAAGTGAAGTAAACAAATAAGACTTGTTTAAAAATCACAGTTTGTGTGTGTGTGTGTGTGTGTGTGTGTGTGTTAGAGAGAGAGAAATCCAAAGGGTAAATAAAGAAGAGAAATGAATGATAGATCTTAGGAAGTAGGAAGAAAATGTTCAACTGGGAAGGGGAGTAAGGTGAGGGATGGGCGAAGGGAAGGAAGGGATTAGAAATAAAAAAAAAGAAAAAAGAAAGTTTTATAAATGGGGAGAGGAAGGATTGAAGGTAGCATAAGGGAATGGGGAAAGAATTAAGATATTATATGTGAATACAGATTTCCTATGATAAATGTGATCACTGTGTATGGCAAAATATCAATAAAAACTGATTTAAAAAAACAGAACAAAAGACGCTATGCATATTTTTAGCAAAAATAACCCATATCCCAGCAACTAATGAATAGATAATAAAATGTTGTATATACATGTTTTTGAAAGTTGTAACTGCATAGATTTTTAAAGAAAACAATTTAATGAGTTGAGTGACTATTACATAGCATTTCCATAGAGGATTATTAAAGCAAACTAGTAAAGCAAACTTGATCTTCTCAGTATCATATATTTCAATCACACAGGCAGAGTGTTCTTATTGGAAGACATTTCAGAGCATTAAGTTAATCATTTTACCAGTCTACAAGGAATGAAACCTAGATGCAGAAACTGCAAGGTATTTGCTCATAGATAGCTAAAAATTGCAAAACCAGGGTAAAAATTAGGATGTGGTGATACTGTCCATTCTCTTATATGGAACTTCAGCAGAAAAACTAAATATAACATATTACTTATAATCTTTATTAATGGTTACTTAATAACAGTTCTGAGGGATTCTCCTTTGGGCTAAGCATTAAAAGTGATACTGTGGAGGCCTGAATTTTGTTTTTTGTTTTTTTTTTTTTTTTGAGACAGGGTCTCGCTATGCAGTTGAGGCTGGCCTTGAACTCACTTTTGTAGCCCAGGCTGGTCTCGAACTCACACCGATCCTCCTGCCTCGGCCTCCCGAGTGCTGGGATTACAGGCGTGAGCCACCACGCCCGGCTTGAATTTTGTAATTAACAAAAGAAGAGTGAATTCATGAAGCAAAGCCATTTAAATTCTTCAGTATAAGTACTAAAACAGTCAAATATAAAATGGTCAGCAAATACATAAATGCATACATGAAGATGTTCATTCTGGCCATTAGAGAAATGCAAGTTAAAACAGCACGAAGGTTACATTAAGGAATTAAACACCACTAACAAATGGTGGGATGGCTGTCATGAAAAAGGAACTCTCCTGGGGCTGACCAGATAGCTCAGCTGAGTAAGGTGCCTGCTTAGGCAGAGCATAGTGCAGGGTTTGATCCTTCACCTGCTGTGCTAGCCCTCAGCAATTAAGACTGGATGTGGTGGCATGTGCCTGTAATCCCAGTACTTGGGAGGCTGAAAACAGGAGAATCACTATGAATTGGATCTACATGGTGAGACCCTATAGACCCTGTACTAAAGAAAATACAAAAAAAAAAAAAAAAGGATACCTCCTTCATGGTTGGTGAGCATGAAAACTAGTGCAACCATTGTGGAAATCAGTAGTGAGATTTCTCGAAGAACCAAAATTAGAAATTCCATATGACCCAGCAATCCCCCCCCCCCCTTTCCTAGGTGTCTTCCTCAAAAAGCACTCATGCTACAGAGATCCTTGCCTACGAATATTTACAGTAACACAATTTATAATAGCTGAATACTGCAAACAGCCTGTATGACTCAGTAAAGAAAATGTATCAATATAGAGTGGAGAACCATTCAACTATTTTTTAAAAAATGAATAATTTGAGATACTTGTAGAAAAATAACATATGATTTCTCTCATTTGAGTGAGACAAATAGAAAGAAAATGATAAAGGATAGCTAAAAAGAGATAAAGAGATGGATCTCTTACAAATAGGGAAATGCTCCAAAGAAGCAAGGGCAAGAGATGAGGAGGAGGGAAAGGAGAAATAAGTAGAATAAAGATATGGCATGTACAGGAACCTACTAACTACAGTGAATGTGACCATTACATGCCATAGATGAGCTAAGATTAATAATGTCACCAGGAGTAAAAACAGGTGGACCAGCAAGCCAACTCAGCAGACTAAAGCACCTACTTAAGCAAGCTTAGGTAAACACAGTTTGATCCCTGGCACCACATGCCCTAGGGTGAGCTGAGCTGTAATCCCAGTGCGGGGCAGGCTAAAAGCAGAAGGATCACCACGAGCCTGAGCTGCATAGTGAGACCTTGTAACAACCAAATACATTAAAATAAATAAAAGCATTGTTTCATATGCTTATTTGTTATTTATGATATTGTCTCAGTTACTTTTTACTCGTTGCTGGGACAAATACCTGACACCCAAAATGAAGGAAGGAAAGGTTTATTGAGCTCACAGTTACTGGAGGTTTCAGTCCATACATGGCTGGATCCAAGGCAGAGAGGCACAATACAGAGGCCAGCAGTTCATGGTGGTGGAATAGCAACAAAATGGTAACAGAGACAACCAGCCAAGGGAGCAGAGAGCAACAGCACTAGTCTGTCTCTCTTTGGCTTAGCCTATCAGCCTCAGGCCACACCTATAATTCCCAGCAGTATTCAGACCTTAGTCCCATAGTCTCATCAGTACTAAAACACATAATCCCAGTGACTCATGCATTAAGTCCCAATCTATAGAAGGCCCGCCCCATGATTGCATGAGGCTTTGGAGACCAACTAGACATAAACCATAACATTCCGCCCCTGGACTCCCAAAGTCTCATATATATGCCTTTGCACAAAAGACATTTTAGTCCATCTGGAAGAGTTGCCAAAGTCCCAACAGTTTCAGCATTGCTGAAAAGTCCAAGCTCCAAGTCTCCTCCAAGATCCAAGGCAAACTCTCAACTGTGAGCCCCTGTACAATAGAAAAATTAAACATATCCAACATTCAAAGGCAAAACATAAACATTATCATTCTAAAAGTTGAAAACAACGGGAATATAAAACACTGGTACCAACACAAGTCCAAAATCCAGCAGGGCAAACATTAAATCCCATAGTTCCAACTGGAAAATCCGAAGCAATGTGTACTGAGTTGAGGGCTTCATGCAGCTCTGTCCCTAAGGCACTCTTGGTGGTAATTCCTATGGCTTCTCTCTTAGGCCAGCATTGCTCCCTCTTTGCGCAATCCACATTCCTAGCTTTTCCAAACTTCTCAGGTTTTCAGTGAACAAGCTTCTCACACACAGCTTTACACACTTCCCTCTCAGGGACACACTGCCTGGCCTCCCAGGCCTTCTGAAATCAAGGTGGAAGCCTTCTTAACCTCAGAACTCCCACATTCTGCACATGCCTATGTGGATGATGCCAAGGGTTGCTGCCAGATGGAGCAGTAGCAAGACTTCCTTCTCTCTGAGCTGTAGGGGTCGAGGGCCTAGATCTCTGAGCACTCTGACCCTGATTCTGAAAAAGAAATTCTCCATGCCGGCACCATTTTGGAACCTGGTTTGGCCGCTGCCGCGATTCTGGTACTTAAGTCTGTGCAGCTTTCTTCTCAAGGCAAAGCCTCTCTTTTTTGCAATTCTGGGGCTACAAAGGGTGGAGAGCTGCCAACTCTTGTGTCAGACCATCTTTTTAATTCTCTGGTTCCTTCTCAGCAACGGAGATTGTCTCAGCTCTATCTTTGCAGTCCACAGCTTTCCTGGTGTTTCCTTTCTGGCCAAATTCACATTTTAAATCATCCTGCTTGACTCTTTCCTCTTTATTTTCAACATAAATCTGGCTAAAAGCTGCCAATAACAACCATGCTACTGCCCCAGCTGTTCACTGCTTTGAAATATCTCTTGAAAGATTAATCAGTCCACCATGCTTAATCTTAGTCTTAGGCAAAGTCTCTGGACACGAGCAAAATTCAGACAGACTTTCAGCTGATCCATATCACAAATCATCTGGAGTCCAATGACCAATGCTGTCCTTTTTCCCTGCAGAAACCTCCTCAGCCTGGTCTTTGCAGGCAGGCTGTCAGTCTTCTGGTCTAAGCTCTGACCAGAATTTCTCCTACAGAACAGCTGAAGCTTTTCCAGCTCTTTACAAGTGGAGGACCTCTCCAAACATTTGCAATCTCTGCTCATAAGCCATTCTTTATACCCAGGCTTCAAGCCAGTCTTCTGGTCTGAGTTCTGACCAGAATCTCCCAAACAGAACACCAAGGCATTTCCAAGGCTTCGCTTGTAGGTGACATCTCTGAACATTTCCTATCTCTTTCCATAAGCCATTCCCAAAAGCTTGTAGTCCACATTGTCAGGTTTAGCCACAGTGAGGACCCCCCTCCTGGTATCTAATTCTGTCTTAGTTACTTTTTACTCATTGCAGGGACAAATACTCGACACCCAAAATGAAGGAAGGAAAGGTTTATTGGGCTCACAGTTACTGGAGGTTTCAGTCCATACTCGGCTGGATTCAAGGCAGAGAGACACAATACAGAGGCTGGTAGTTCATGGTGGCGGAACAGCAACAAAATGGTAACAGAGACAGCCAACCAAGGGAGCAGAGAGCAACAGCACTAGTCTGTCTCTGTGGTTCTCTTTAAATTACATCAGGCTCTCTACCATAGCCTATCCGCTTTAGGCCACACCTATAATTCCCAGCAATTCTCAGACTGCTAGTCTCATCAGTACTAAAACACATAATCCCAGTGACTCATGAGTCAAGTCTCAGTCTATAGAGTCCCCGCCCCATGACTGCATGAGGCTTTGAGAGGACAACTAGACGTAAACTGTAACAGATGTTTTTAAAAAGTCAGTACAGGTGGCGCTTTTCCTATGTGTAGTTTTTTTTTTTTTTTTCAATATATCTTTTAAAAATTAGGAATTAAGTCATACTTAGTGATTTGCAGAAACTTTTTAGCTAATTTAGATATTGATCCCTTGCCATTCCCTAGTATAAATGTTTTCTCCTTGTCAAAAACAAACCAACAAAAAATGATGACAATTCGGAATTTAAAAAACAAGATAATAGCAATTATATTACATATTGTTATCTTCAAAGTAGTTGCTCAGATTACCAGATATAGTTGTGGAAGATTGATCATTCACTGTTCCTTTTAACAAATCAATAAAAATTAGTAGTACAATTATCTTAGCTATCTTGTGTTTCCCTTCTTTTCACCTTTCCTCCATCCCAGTTGTTCTTTCATTAAAAAAAAAAAAAGATAACAATGAACTGAATTTCAAAACAGATGATTAGTACAGTTATAATAGTTGATACATTGTGTATTGTTTTCTTCCTAAGCATTACTAGAAGTAGAAGATTGTATTGGTCGATACATTGTGTCAGTGTGAGAAGTTTAGAAGTTAAGCCAGAGAGCCAAGATTCTTACTTTGTAAACATCCTTGACTTGGGCAAGAGGAGGGCATGGACACTGTGTGAGTTCTACACCCCACTCTAGGGTAGCCTGTTTATAACATGAGGAGGGAGAGGCTGGCTAGAAGCTGCAACTCCTGGTCTTCCCTTTGCCCTTTGCTGTTTCCTGCTGTTGTGAACTGCTGCTCTCTTGCCATGTGCCACTCTGCCTGGGAGCCAACCTGGTATTGACTGAAACCTCCACAAATTGTGAGCTAAATAAACCTTTCCTTCCTTAAATTTGGATAACAGGTATCTTGTCTCAGCAATAAGTAAAAGGTAGCTGTGACAAAGATGTGTGCATGCTATCGTGCCTATACAATAGTAGAACAAAATTTTCTTTTTGTTCCTTCAAAATTTTCTTTAATAAACTAAGAAACTAGCTGTATAACAATCTTAACTATCTTGTATACATGTATTTTTTTTTTCATTTTTTCCTTTCTTTGTTTCCCCTTTCCCTATCACAGTTTCTTTTCTTTTGCACAGTTTCTTACCCTTTACAACATCTATTTTACATTTCAGATCTTATTTATGACGTACTGTATTTACAGTATATATGTTCTAGGAATTTGGAGGTTTATGTAATAACTTCAATAATTTGTATTTTCTAGCTTTTGTATTCTCTGATTTAATAAAGTTTTTTTTTTAACTGTGCATTATATTTTCTTATACTATTTCACTGCTGTGATTTTTTTTATAGGCTGATCAGAAAAAATTTGATTTGTAATCTATACTTAATCTAAAATTTATAATAGGTAAAAAATTTAATGTCAGGGATTGAGCTCAAGGTTTCATATGTAGACAAGCGCCCCACTAATGAGCTATAGCCCAAGTTCTATCATACTAGTGAGTTCATAATTGACTCTGACCCTCTTTTACAGTTATCTAGAATTGAAGGAAAATTGTTACACATTTGAGATTTGATTTTTGTAAATTTTTTTTAGGAAGTATTTACTTGGCAAAAGAGCTAGCTTGACACAGACCCATGCTATAAATACTGTTTTGCTTAAGTACTTATTCTGAAATATATATTGTTTCAAATAAAAATTAGAGGCCTTGGGCTGGGGATCCATCTTAGCAGCATAAGCACCTACTTGGCAAGTGCAAGGTCTTATCCCTGCAATCTAGCCTAATTTAAAAGTTTCTTTTAAAATTTTTTTAGTTTTGATTTTGAACTTTCTGGAAGGATTGTTTTACTGCTGCCTTTCAAAATTGTGTTAACTTTTCTACATAAAGCTTGATGAAAACTAATTTTTCATCTGTAAAAATAGGGGATAATTTTACATCATTTATTTATTTATTTATTTATTTATTTTAATTTTACATTTAGAAGAGATCATGTGTAGGGGCTGGGCGGGATGGCTCAGTGGTTTAAAGTGCCTGCTTGGGGAAGCTTGGGCAGCTTCAGGGATCGCGGTTCGATCCCTGGCACCACATGCTGCGCCAGCCCTGCCCTTGGGGTGGGCTGAGCCAGTCATAAAAATGAGTGAATAAACAAAGGTTCTGAAACAAGAAAAAAAAAAAATTTAAAAATTAAAAAAAAAAAGATGGTTTGTAGCTTCATTCTTGAAATTACCTGGAGATCTATCTGAAATACGTGAAACATCTCTATTCTTAAATTGTACATATTTTATAAATTCAAAAATTAACTGTGGGCTACGGTTTAAATCTCCTGTGTAGCCCTAAAATCATACAGCCGTAGGACACTATAGTTTACATCTAATAATTTATCTTACTTTGATTTCTCTTTATTAAACTATTTAGAAAAAGATATATTTCCTATATTTAAAGTTTTCATGCATTTTCATTTCATAATGATTTTTCTTTCAATATATGAGTTTAAAGGTATCTAACATCTTTGTTGTTATTGATCTTAATTTCTTAAATAAACAAAATCGAAAGGCACTTAATTATACTTTAATGTTTTAACTGGGCAGTATATTTTAATTGCAAATATATTATTTTCATATAAATGTCTTTTATGTTGATAAGCTTTTCATTGAGGAATTCACAATGATAAAAATCTGAAATTTGTCAGTTTTGGAGAATTTTCATAAAAATGTTTCTAAGCTAAGTCCTTTTGAGTTATTAGTTACCTTTAAATCAGTGGTTCTCAACCTTTCTAATGCCGTGACCCCACAATGCAGTTCCTCATGTTGCGGTGACCCCAAACCAAAAAATAATTTTGGTGGCTACCTCAAAACTGTCATTTTGCTACAGTTAAGATTTCCAATGGCCTTAGGTGACCCCTATGTTTTGGTCGTTCGACCCCCCCTGGGATTACGATCCACAGGTTGAGAACTGCTGCTTTAAATTATTTAATTTCATAGAAATCTATTTGCACGTGTAATTATTAACAGTTTAGCTTTTAACATAAAGTTGGAGATTGTGTTGCATCAAATTGTGATAGTTATGACTATTGTGTTTTTAAAAATGGACTGAGTGCTATGTATTTGGTTTGAAAGTTTGAGCCATATGAGTTTTGAGGAATCTACACAAGGTGTCTTAGTAATTTGGAAAGCATTAAATGGTTAGAGTCAGGTAGTATTATGATGTTTGTTAGTATAAATGACAAATTGTACATGAAATAACCATTAACATAGGAAGCTAGATTATGTGCTTACTTTATTTCCAATGCATTTCTATTTTAATCACCCTTTCTCCAATTTTGCAAACAGGATATGAGACTTAGATGATAACATTTATTAAATTGGTCATATAAATAATTGCCACTTAAGCTACTTTTGCCTTGAGATTAGAGAGGAGAAACTTTTTCTTGTGACTGAATTTTCTCTTTTTCTGATGCCATCATTTAGGAATCAGCATTCCAGAACAGTTGATATAGTTTTGCATTTTTTAGCTGATCGTGACAAACCAGCCACTGTGCCCTCACAGAGAGCAGCACAGTACTTGTCACTGGTGGCCTTTCTGTGACAGAGAGCTTGTAGAGTGACATAAAGTGCTGCCTGTTGTGAACTGTCAAGTGAAAGTCTGCCAAAAACTCAGCAGACAGAACTAATTGGGGAGAAAAAGGACTTTTGTGCCCTCTTCTCTTCCTTTCTTTCTTTTTTTATTTCTAATAAGACAGATATTGTTAAAGTAGCTTGTTTATGTAAGATTTGTCTGCTTCTCTTTTCTCATTGCATGGATTGTTTTTTAACCGAAAGTCTCACCCTGCAGGTTGTTGAGCACATCCACATGGAGGTTGGCACAGGACCAAAGTCGGGACATGCAACTTGTAACAGTTGATGAAAAGTTGGTAAGAATTTTCTGCTGCATGCTGCTGTGACTCTGCCCTCAGGGTTCTTTTTGTGTGCTAATTATTTAGTACAGTTTTGGAGTTCTTCTAGGAAAAGGATTTGAGTTTGAATTTCTTTGACAATCATAAATTTTAAGTGTTTTCACAAAAAAAGATAATTTATCTAAAGCATTATACACAGGTGCTGTCATCTATGTATATTAAAATTAGTAAAGGCTTTTTGTGATATAAGTAATTGAAACGCTTTCTAATGAAATTTATATTTTCTCCATCACTTTCGTAAGTTATGAGATACTTATTGGTACTATCTAAAATTAAGTATATTAAGTTTTCTTTGGACTATGTAATGTTCATGTTCCTCTGCATGTCTGTGTCCATTTCACACATGCATACACCATTTGGTTGTGCACATTAGAGTACAAGTGGTGATGAGTGACCTTTTGTTCACCAGTAGTATGTAGAATTTTGGCTACCATCACACAATTTTTAGTATGTTTTGTCACTTTAGATGCATTTGGATATTTTTATGCACATATTTTACAATAGCATGATTGTAATAATTATAGTACTCTAAAAATAATGGCAAAAAGTAAATAAGAATTAAGTACATTCTGGTAGCACTGCATTTCAAACTATGAAGTAAAAGGACTGGTGAGATAGCTCAGTAGACTAAGTGCCTGCTTAGGCAATCTCAGGAACTGGTGTTCGATCCCTGGCACCACATGCTGTGCTGGCCCCAACCCCAGGCGTATTGAGCCAGCCACAAAGACTAGGTGTAGTGGCACATGCCTGTAATCCCAATGCTGGGGAGGCTGAAAGCAGAAGGATCACTAGGAGTCCAAGCTGCATAGTGAGACCCTGTGCTGTGTGTGTGTGTGTGTGTGCGTGTGTGTGTGTGTGTGTGTGTGTGTGTGTGTGTGTGTGTGCCAAAGTATTTTAAATGTGGAAATAGCATTTTAAAGACATTTTCCCCACATTTTTATTAGTGCATATTGGTTGTATGGAATAATAGGCTTCATTTTGGCAGATTTGTACATGCACATGACATACTTGAGTCATTTCCTCTCCCTCCCTGTAATTTCACTTGGTTTTTTTTGGGGGGGGGCAGGATTCAACATATATAATGATTTTGATCATATTCATACCCCCTTCCATCCACCCTTGTATGTATATAACCCTTTTTTCCTTCTTCACTTCATCTTGTCAAGTAACAGTCTCCCTTGTTTCTTTTCATTGTTTTAGAGTCAACATATTAAGGAGAGGTTTCAATACCTATTTTTGTGAGTCTGGCATATTTTACTCAACATGATGATCTCCAGATCTATTTTTCTGCAAATGATAAAATTATGTTTTCTTATGGCTGACTGATAGTCCTATGCACATGTTCCCCATTTATCTGTTTTTGGTCACCTAGTCAGGTTCTCTACCTTGGCTGTTATATATTGTGCTCCAGTAAACATGGGCATGTAGATATCGCTATAGGATTCAGAGTTTAATTCCTTTTTATATATACTAAGGTATGGTAGCTGGGTAAATACTAGTTACATTTTCAGTTTTTCCAGGAACCTCTGTATTGCTTTCCATAGTGGCTGTACAAATTTACATGCCCAACAGCAAGGTAGGGCTCCTTTTCCTCCACATCGTCACCAGCCTTTTAGACTAGGGTAGCTGTAATCTCAGTGTAGTTCTGATTTGCACTTTTGTAATGATTGAGTATGTTGAACATTTTTTTCATATATTCATTGGCCATTTGTTCTGCTTCTCTTGAGAAGTGTTTGTTCTATTACCTGTTTATTTATTTTTAATTTTTACTTACTTTTAGTGTTAATCTTTGTGAGTTCTTTATATTTTCTGATAGTAATACTCTGACAGAAGAATAGCTGGCAAAGACTTTTTTCTATTCTGTAGGTTGGCCCAGGCAGAAACTTCTTGAATAGGCTCCAATAGCACAGAAACTAATAGCAAGAATCAACAAATGGGAATACATCAGCTTAGAAGTTTCTCTACAGCAAAAGGAAATAACACATTCATATCACTATTATGTAATGTAAACCATTGTATGAGATTAATATATTGTTTTTATTAACTGCAGAAGTAAATATTTGAAACTGATATTGAATTGAAACTAGACTTTTAAGTGAGATAAAGGCGTTAGCCATTACATAGTATCTATTGGATAGTCATAGCTAATGTATTTTTAAAATTGACATAAAATTGACATAAAATTGACAGGGCTTGTAGGAGCTAAACTTAGTTAAAAATCAATTTTAATGGCTTTATGTTTATTTCTGTTTTCTGAAAATGAATCTCAGGAATTTAAAACTAGAAGATAACTTATTAGAAGATAACTTTGGTGTTACCTGAACATGTTATCAAATCTGGTTATTTTTAATTTTAAAAATGGTTTGACCTTTTGTTGGAGAGGAAATCATCTGTCTAAATCCATTAAGTAATAATACAGATAAAACTTAAGAGTGGTGAGAGTTATGGCAGGGTGTTTAAGATTTCCAAGCCTCAGAGCATCCATCTCAGTGCTTCATGCAGTGAGAAATGGGATGGTTTAATACTGTTTTTTTTCAGCAAGTTGAGCAGCTGGTTGGTTTTCCAGTTTCGGTTTTTAAATTTTCTTATATATGAGTGAATTGTTTATGTGTGTGAGGCTGCTCTTTGTGTTACTGATCAGCCTTTATTTTATTTAACTTTTATTTGTTTTGTTTTTGTGTTGTTTTGTGAGATAGGATCATGCTGCTGTAGTAATAGTCAAGCTGGCTTTGAAACTTGCTTTGTAACCTAGGCCACTCATGAACTCTAAATCATCTTGTCTCAACTTCCCAAGTACTAGGATTTACAGATGTATGCCACTACATCTGGCAGTCAACCATAATTTTAGAAAGCTTTCTTGTGAATAATGAGTAGTCTTCGCACCAAGTGATGTTGGGGCACTTGTATATTTATGTGCAAAGTTTAAAAAGATCTTTAATCTCTATCTGTGCTATCCACAAAATTTAACTCCCAAGAAAACCAAAATATTTAAAATTTCTAGAAGAACATGTAGAAACAAATCTTTGTCAATTTGGGCCCAGTTTTTTTTTTTTTTTTTTTTTTAGAGGTATTATATCTAATATGATCTTTTAAAAAAATTTTAATTAATTGTAAAGTTGGGCTTTCTTACACTATAAACTCCTGCTTTTTGAAAGGGATTGTTAGGAGACTGGAAAGACAAGCTATAGATTTTTTTGTTGTTTATTTGGTTTTTAAATATATTTCTTTATTTGGTGCAGGGTCTCATTATGCATCCTAAACTCATAGTTATCCTTCTATTTCAGCCTCCCCTGCTGTGGGATTATGGGTGTGCTCCACCATACCTGGTGGCCGGTTCAGTGTACCCAGGGGTGGGGCCAACACAGCATGTGCTGCCAGGATTGAACTCTGATCCCTGCACATGCCTAAGCTGGTGCTTAGTCCACTGAGCTATCTTGCTGGCTCCTGAGAAGCTATAGATGGAGAGAAACGATTGGCAAAATGTATGTGATAAAGGAAGTATACCTAGAAAATACAGACTGCACTTGTAAAAGCAGCCAGCTTCACAGGATGACCTGCTATATGATTCCATTTGCTTGACATTATAGAAGAAGCAAAACTTTAGGACTGGGAAATTGGTTAGTTATTGTCAGGATCAAAGAGTAGTTCAGGAGGGAATAATTGTAAGTAACATGAGGAAAGTGTAAAAGTGATGTCTCAATCGAGGTGGTGACTTTTGGTCAAAAATTCATTTCTACTCCTTTGTAAAAGAGAAACAACAAAATTGAACACTAAAAAGTACAGATTATTTTTTTATGTTACACATAAAAAGAGAAAGTTGATTTCTTAATTTGGTGGTGATGTACTTTTTAAAAATTTCTGTCCATTGACTCAAGGTCTACCTGCCTAAGACATACATGCCATTTTCAACATGGCAGTGTTCTGTGTGTCTCTTTGGTAACCTCTTTGGTAACTTTTTGGTAGCCTGGTTTAGATGTTCTCAAAGTTCCTAAGTTTTTTTTAGGTCTATGAAGTTACGTTTATCATT
The DNA here is from genome assembly GCA_004027025.1 of Myocastor coypus. Classification (NCBI taxonomy): domain Eukaryota; kingdom Metazoa; phylum Chordata; class Mammalia; order Rodentia; family Myocastoridae; genus Myocastor; species Myocastor coypus. Next base: position 101 of record PVJA010044420.1, on the reverse strand, counting down.
ATGCCCTCTTTTTGTTCTTCTCATTTTGTTGACATTTACACTGATGGTATACAAAATAACTGATAAAACTGTTGGCAGCTTAGTATAAATAAGGGCAGTGC
>PVJA010044419.1:0-16177 GCA_004027025.1 Myocastor coypus | reverse complement strand
TATTTCCTGCCATATTTTAGCAATGTGACTAGCACACAGGGTTTTAGTAAATATTAGAACAAAAATTACATACAAAATTTTAACAACCCTTAGCTGGGCGTGGTGGCGCACGCCTGTAATCCCAGCACTCGGGAGGCTGAGGCAGGAGGATTGGTGCGAGTTCGAGACCAGCCTGGGCTACAAAAGTGAGCTCAGGACCAGCCTCAACTGCATAGCGAGACCCTGTCTCAAAAAGACAAAAAAAAAAAAAAAAAATTTTAACAACCCTTAAATCAAAATAGACCAAATATTTTACAATATGAAATGCTATTTAAATATTACATGATACAAAAAGCCAGGTGTGGTGACTCACACCTGTAATCCCAGCACTCGGGAGGCTGAGGCAGGAGGATAGGTGCAAGTTCAAGACCAGCCTGGGATACAAAAGGAAGCTCAAGGCCAGCCTGAACTGCACAGCGAGATCCTGTTTCAAAAAGACAAAAATAAATAAATAAATAAATAAATGCTTAGTTCACTTGCCTGGCAAGTGCATGATCCTGAGTTTTATCCCCTGTACTAAAAAACAAAACAAAACACCTAGTTATATCTAGGGCTTTGAGATAATAAGCACTCTTTTTGGTATCTTTGTTCTCAACAATTCATATAAAAAAATTTTTGTGGTATTTTATAAGAAGCTCAAGGAAATAGTTATACCACTGTAGGAATATGTAACTAATAAATCTTTGCCTAAAAAGATTTCCATTAGATAGACTGCTACAGTGCAGTTTGGCTTTAGTTGCTGGGACGGGGGGGAGGGGGAGACAAGAGACAGAGACAGACAGACACAGAGACAATGAGACAAGATAGACAGGCAGGAGGGAGGAAGGCAGGGAGGGAGGAACAGAACAAGAGTTATATTCTATCTTCCCAGCATCTCACAGTGAAGCTGTTACTGAGATCCAAGTACACAACTGTAGATTTGCAGCGGCTGCTATACCACTCAAGTTCAGAACTACTTAAATTGCCCATTATAAGGACAGCAATAAATAAGCATATGTTTACTAGCAACTATCAGCTTAGAAAGTAACATTTTCCATGAAGAATCTGTTGTGTAAAGAAAAAACTGGAACAGAACTGCTCCCAAAGGATCAGCAAATAAAAAGTTATTCCTATAAAACTTTTTTTAATCTTTAAGTCATTTGACTTAAGCACTGTAACTGTTAACCTAAGTAAGAAAAAAGCTGATTAAGACAAAAACAAAAGAAGATCACCGACCACTATGAGTGATCCAGTATGGGAATGGTTCAACAAATTTGGGAATCTCAAGTATAACTGGTAGGCACTGTTACATCATTAGGTAAAAACCACAAATGATTCAGGAACTTGAACAGTATGGACCCATTCTGCTTCAACACAACAACAGACTCTCAGCACTCTGCACACTCAGAAAAATCTCTTAACCTCTCACCTAAACCCAGTCATCTCTCCTCCTCTGCCTCTTTCACAATAAAACTGCCCCTGTTGCATCACCTCCCATTCTCTCATCTGACTCCAATCAATTTCCATCCCTACTACTGCCCTCAAATTCTTCCTATGATGCTAACAGTGATGCTGAAATTGAAAACAGGACTTACAATCAATCAATAGAGAAAAAAAAATCTAACGCAATAAGATTTTTGTGCTGAAAACCACAAAACAAAAATGAAGATGATCAAAGATCTAACCAGCCGAAAAGCGTGAACGTCCACAGACTAGAAGACTCAACCCAGTAAAGATGCTGATTGTTCCCAAGTTGATATGAACTTAACGTAAGTCCTATCAAAGTTCTACAAGTTTTTTGCTAGGTATACATAAGATTATCCTAAAACACGTATGGATCACATCTATTTGGACTGGTTGGGGCTGGGTAGATAGCTCTGTGGCACAAGTGCCTGCCTGGCAAGTGTAAGGTCATGAGTTTGGACCTCCATCCCACAAAAGAAAAAAAAAAAAAGAAGAGGAAGAAGAAGAAATCTATTTGTACCAGTCATTACAAGCACTGGCAAAGGAGTGGAGAAATCTGAACCTTTGTGCACTACAGGGAAAATGTAAAACTGTGTAGCAGTTGTGGGAAAAACAGTATGCTGACTTCCCCAAAATATTAAACACAGAACTGCCATGTGACCCAGCAATTCTATTTTCCAAACAGGAATATACTCAAAGAATTGAAAGCAGAAACTTAAATAGATAATTATACACCAATGTTCAAAGCACAATTATTTATGAGTCAAAAGGTGGAAACAGGGGCTGGGGAGACAGCTCCATGGCACAAGTGCCTGCCTGACAAGTACAAGGTCATGAGGTTGAACCCCGGTCCCGCCAAAAAAAAAAAAAAAAGGTAGAAGCAGCCCAAATGTCCACCAGAGATGAATGTTGTATGTACATACATACAACACCACCTGGCCTCAAAAAATACTGATACCTGCTACAACCTGAACCCTGAACACACTGCACTAAATGGAACAAATCAGGCACAAAAGACCAAATATCATATGATTACACTTAAATGCAGTAGATAAATTCACAAAGAAAATGAAGTTTCTGGAGCCCGGCGGGATGGCTCAGTGGTCTAAAGCACCTGCTTGGGAGCTTGGGTGGCTTCAGGGACCACGGTTCGATCCCCGGCACCACATGCTGCGTCAGCCCTGCCCTCAGCGGGGGGCTGAGCCAGCCATAAAAAATGAGTGAATAAACAAAGGTTCTGAAACAAGAAAATAAATAAATAAATAAATAAATAAATAAATAAAAAATAAGGTTTCTAGGGATTGAACAAAAGACAATGATGAAAAACTTCTGGAGATACACAATGTGAATATATTTTATGCTGCTGCATTATACTTTATTTATTGTCTTTTTGAGATAGGGTCTCACTATGCAGCTCAGGCTGATCTTGAGCTCACTTTTGTAACCCAGGCTGGTCTCTAACTCGCACTGATCCTGCTGTCTCAGCCTCCCAAGTGTTGGGATTACAGACTGTGCACCACCATGCCCAGCTCTGAATTATACACTTTAAAGTTTTTTGGTTTTTTTTGTATTGTAGAAAAGGGTCTAAGCTGGGCGTGGTGGCGCACGCCTGTAATCCCAGCACTTGGGAGGCTGAGGCAGGAGGATCAGTGCAAGTTCAAGACCAGCCTGGGTTACAAAAGTGAATTCAAGGCCAGCCTGAACTGCATAGTGAGACCCTGTCTCAAAAAAGACAAAAAAAAAAAAAAAAAAAAAGAAAAGAAAAGGGTCTACAGGGTGTTCAGGGTCTCACTACTAGATCAGACTCATAGTGATCTGCCTGTTTTACAGCCTCCCAAGAGCTGGGATTATAGGCATGTACCACCATGCCCAACCATCTCAGTGCGCCCCAGGGTGGGACTGGCACAGCAGGCATGGGGATTGAACCCCTGGCCCCTGTACCTGCTTGCAGATGCTTTAATCTGCTGAGCTATTTGGCTGGCCCTATAAACTTTACTTTTTTTTGTTATGGCTGGCTCAGCCTACCCTGGGGGTGGGGCTGGCACAGCATGCCCTTGCCTAAGCTTGCCTAAGCAGGCACTTTAGACCGCTGAGCTATCTTGCTGATCCCCTATACACTTTAAAAAGAGCTAATTTTGACTGGCATAAAGCCATATGTCTGTAATTCTAGCTTATCAGCAGGATGAAGCAGGAAGATCACAAGTTCAACTTTAATCTTAGGTAACTTAGTGAGTCAGACTCTCAATATGTGAGAGCCTTAAGCCGGGTGTGGTGGCACATGCCTGTAATCCCAGCACTTGGGAGGCTGAGGCAGGAGGATCAGTGTGAGTTTGAGACCAGCCTGGGCTACAAAAGTGAGTTTAAAGCCAGCCTGAACTGCATAGCGAGACCCTGTCTCAAAAAGACAAAAAAAAAAAGTGAGAGCCTTGTGTTTGTATAAATCCTCCTGCTGTCTCCTGAATGCTGAGATTACAGGTGTGTACCACCATGCCAGGTTCTCAAAATAAAATTTTAAAAAGGGCTGGAGGATATAGTTCAGTGGCAGAGCACTTGCCTAGCAGGTACTAAGGCCACGGGCTCAATCCCTAATAATACTATAAAAAAGAAACAAATATTAAGAGGCTATAATGTATATCTCACCACAATAAGATAAAAATCCAGCTAGAGGCCCCGGCGGGATGGCTCAGTGGTCTAAAGCGACTGCTTGAGAAAGCTTGGGTGGCTTCAGGAACCGCGGTTCGATCCCCGGCACCACATGCTGTGCCAGCCCTGCCCTCAGGGTGAGCTGAGCTGGCCATAAAAATGAGTGAATAAACAAACAAAGGTTCTGAAACAAGAAAAAAATAAAATAAATAAAATAAAAAATTCTTTGGGCCCAGCGGGATGGCTCAGTGGTCTAAAGCGCCTGCTTGGGAAAGGCTTGGGCTGCTTCAGGGACCGCGGTTTGATCCCCGGCACCACATGCTGCGCCAGCCCTGCCCTTGGAGCGGGCTGAGCCAGCCATAAAGATGAGTGAATAAACAAACAAAGGTTCTGAAACAAGAAAAAAATAAATAAAATAAAATAATTTAAAAAAAAAATTCTTTCTAAAAAAAAAAAAAAAAAAAAAAAAAAAAAAAAAAAATTAAAAAAAAAAATTTTTTAAAAAAAAAAAAAAAAAAAAAAATCCAGCTAGATGTGGTGGCATACACCTACAGTTGTAGCCCTCAGGAAGCTAAGGAAGCAGGATCACCACAGTTTTGAGGATAGGCTGGGATACATAGGGAATTCAGGTCAACCCTGTCTCAACACACACACACACGAAACCAGTAAAAAGGGCTGGTTGTCTATGGTTAAATTACATATTGGTTGCCTACAATATACAAGACCCAAGATTCAATCCCCAGTAGTATAAATTCACCACCACAGCAAAAAATCCCATCAGTCAGGTGTGGTGGCTTTCATGAGCAATCCCAGCACTCTGGAGGCTGAGGCAGGAGTATCAGTATAATTTTGAGGCTAGCCTGGGGTACATAGTGGGTTTAAGGCCAGCCTGAACTAAACAGTTAGAGACTGTCTCAAATCCTCTGATAAATAAAATAAAAAACAAAAATATTCAAAAAAGTAACACTACTTAATATAAATTCATAAAATTAGTAACTAGAAAAAAAAGACCAAGGGGCAGCGAGATAGCTCAATAGACTAAGTGCTTGCTCAGGCAAGTGTAGGGACCAAGGTTCCATCCCTAGTACCACATGCCGTGCTGACCCCACCCCTGGGCACACTGAACTGGCCACTGAGTCTGGGTATGGTGACTCATGCCTGTTTTCCTAGCATTGGGGAGGCTGAAAACAGAAGGATCACTAGGAGTCTGAACTGTGTACCAAACACATAAAAACAAATAAAAGAACCAAAAATAAGACTCAACCAATAGCACTAAAATAGGAAATAATGAAAGAGACTATAGTTTACTCCCAAGGGGAATCCTAATGAGCAACAAAAAAAAGCCCACTGGTATTTGCAACATGAATGAATCTCACAAAACCCTGTCAACCAGGCATAGTGGCACTGCCTGTAAGAGGCTGAAGGAGACTCACAAATTCAATCTTATCTGGGGAACCTAATGAGATCCTACATTAAAATTAAATTATTATTAAATTAAAACTTATAAGTCCTACCAAAGTTCTAGGAGTTTTCTGGTAAGTATACATAAGATTATCCTAAAACATGTATGAATCACATCTATTTGGACCAATTATTACAAGCAAGCGCTGGCAAAGGAGTGGAGAAATTCGAACCCTTGTGTACTACTGGGCAAAGGTAAAACTGTGTAATTGCGGAAAAAAGTATGCTGACTCCCCCAAAATATTAAACACAGAACTGCCATGTGACTTAGCAATTTTATTAACACTGAGTGTGTTAAGAGCATCTGCCAGGGCCCGGCGGGATGGCTCAGTGGTCTAAAGCACCTGCTTGGGAAAGTTTGGGTGGCTTCAGGGACCATGGTTCGATCCCAGCACCACATGCTGCGCCAGCCCTGCCCTCGAGGCAGGCTGAGCCGGCCATAAAAATAAGTGAATAAACAAAGGTTCTGAAATAAAAAAAAAAAAAAGAGCATTTGCCAAGCATGTTTGAGGTCCTTGGTTAAACACCTAATATTCCCAAGACAAAACCAATCATTTCAGGGGCTGGTGGGATGGATCGGTGGTCTAAAGCGCCTGCTTAGGAATGCTTAGGTGGCAGCAAGGACCGTGGTTCAATCTCCAGTACCAAATGCTGCGCCAGCCTCGCCCCCAGGGCAGGCTGAACCGGCCATAATAAAAAAATAAGCAAACAAACAAAACCCATCATTTTGCTAAGCAAAAGAAATGGATCACGGGCTGTACGGTGGTACACATCTGTAATACCAGCACTTGGGAAGCTGAGGCAGAAGGATCACTGTAAGTTTGATGTCTGCCTGGACTACAAAGTGAGCCCAAGCCAGCCTGAACTGCATAACAAGACCCTGTCTCAAAAAGAACAAAAAAGGGCTGGGGAGATAGCTCAGCAGCATAAGCACCTGCCTGGTAAGCACAAGGTCCTGATGATTAGAGAAAAAGAAAAGAAAATTGAATACAAAGACTACATAAAAGTGGGGCCCGGCAGGATGGCTCAGTGGTCTAAAGCGCCTGCTTGGGAAAGCTTGGGCGGCTTCAGGGACTGTGGTTCGATCCCCAGCACCACATGCTGCGCCAGCCCTGTCCTTGGGGCGGGCTAAGCCGGCCATAAAAATGAGTGAATAAACAAATAAAGGTTCTGAAACAAGAAATAAAATAAAATTAAAATTTAAATTTAAAAAAAAAGACTACATAAAAGGGCTGGCGAAATAGCTCAGCGGATTAAAGTACCAGCAAGCAGGCGCAGGGGCCTGGTGTGCTGGCCCCACCCCCAGGGTACACTGAAATGGGTGGTGCCTGTAATCCCAGCTCTTGGGAGGCCTTAAACAGACAGATCACTACGAGTCCTATCTAGTAGTGAGACCCTGAGTACCCTGTAGATCCTTCCCTAAAATTCATAAAAATGATGATTTCTGACACCCCTACCTCCAGTCCCCCCCAAACAGATGATAGGCTAGAGATATAGCTGGCTCACTGGTAGAAAATGCCCCTCGGCTCCATTTTCGGCATAGAAAAAGAAAGAAAAAATATTACAAATAAAGACAGTGAAAGGACACAGCAGCCAACCTGAAAGGACTTTCATGGAGCAACTCCACTGGGTCAGTTTAAGCATCAAAATAACTATTATCAAAAAAAAAAAGGGGGGGAGGGGCAGGGGGATCTGGGGAGATAGCTCCATGGCACAAGTGCCTGCCTGGCAAGTACAAAGTCATGAGTTTGACCACCAGTTCCAAGAAAAAAAAAACCACAACATTATTATCAGATTATAAATCATGAAAAAGTTGGACACTATGAACAACTGATTATGTTCAACAATACATTCTAAGCCTAATGAAAATGTGATTAAAAAAAAAGAAAAAGATGGCTCACGCCTATAATCCCAGCACTTGGGAGGCTGAGGCAGGAGGACTGATGCGAGTTCGAGACCACCCTGGGCTACAAAAGTGAGCGCAGGACCAGCCTCAACTGCATAGTGAGACCCTGTCTCAAAAAGACAAAAAAAAAGAAAGAAAGAAAAAGAGGGGGCTGGGGAGATAGCTCTGAGGCACAAGTGCCTGCTGGGCAAGTGCAAGGTCGTGAGTTCGAACCCTGGTCCCACAAAAAAAAAAAAAGAGTAACTTTCCAGGATGGAAGGCTGGCCAGCACCACCTTAATCTAATGATTAAGTCAACACTACAAGCTGGACAAGTTGAAGTTGTGTGTGGTGGTCACATGGACACAATGAGATGAACTCAGCAGTACCGCTCTGGTGTCCTTGCCAAAAATATTAGTCTCATCAGAAAGAGATGTTAGCTTCCAGGCATCATGCTGCACACCTATAATCCCAGCACTCAGGAGGCAGAGGCAGGAGCATCACTGTAAATTGGAGACCAGCCTGGACTACACAATGAGTTTGAGGTCAGCCTAGGCAGTGAGACTCTGCCTCAGACAACAACCCAGGTATGGTGGAACATGCCTATAATCCCAGCACTTGAGGCAGGAAGATCACTGTGAGGCCAGCCTGGGCTACAAAGTTAAGTTCAAGATGAGCCTGAACTACAGAGCAACACCTTGTCTCAAAAACAAAGGAACAAGAAGACATCAAATAAACCCCAGTGGTGACATCCTACAAAATAACTCGCCTCAAAACAAACAGAAAAAAAGGGGCTCCATGGCACAAGTGCCTGCCTGGCAAGTATAACGTTGTGAGTTTGAAAACCACCCCCCCCCGCCCCCCCAAGCAAAAAAAAACAAAACAAAAAACTAGCCTCTATCTTCAAAGGTCAAAAGATCCTAAAAATAAAAATAGCTCTAAGAGTTATGATAATTATACACAATACATAATTTTGTTTTTTGAGTAACTGGGGATCAAACCCAGGACTTGCACTTGCCAGGCAGACACTTGTGCCCCTGAGCTATCCCCTAGGCCCCCACAATACACAATTTTGAATTGGATCTTTTGCTGTAAAGGAAATTATAAGAATAAGCAGGGAATCTTTTATTTATTTATTTTCTTGTTTCAGAACTTTTATTTTTATGGCCGGCTCAGCCGGCCCTCAGGGCAGGGCCAGTGCAGCATGTGGTGCCCAACCGCAGTCCCTGCAGCTGCCCAAGCTTTCCTAAGCAGGTGCTTTAGACCACTGAGCCATCCTACAGGGCCCCAGTAGGGAATCTTGAATGGGATCTGAGGGTTAGAAATAGGGACCTAATTTATCATTAGTCCCCTACTTTTGTTACTGCAGGTTTGTGGGGAAAGGATTATTCATCAAACAGATGCAGGATCTAGGGATAATGGCCATCAGGTAGGCAACCTACTTTCATGGTTCAGAAAAGATCTGTTATTTGTACTCTACCTGCAACTTATTTATTTATGTATTTGTCTTGACTTTTTGAGACACGGACTGTACATGCAGTCCAGGCTGGCCTTAAGCTCACTTTGTAGCCCAGGCTGGTCTTGAACTTGCAATGATCCTCCTGCCTCAATCTCTCAAATGCATGGGGGTACGCTACCATGCCCAGCTGCACCTGCAATTTTTTTTTTTTTTTTTTTTTTGCCTTTTTGAGACAGGGTCTCGCTATGCAGTTGAGGCTGGCCTTGAGCTCACTTTTGTAGCCCAGGCTGGTCTCGAACTCGCACCAATCCTCCTGCCTCAGCCTCCCCTGGGATTACAGGCGTGAGCCACCACGCCCGGCATGCACCTGCAATTTTTAAAAAACATTTTAAAGAAATCTGGAAAAGCTGAATTGGGTAACTTTATATCATTTATATTACTGTACAGGACAGTCTAGGGAATTAAGATAATAGTAAATCAGTTCTAGCTGGGTGTGGTGGCGCACGCCTGTAATCCCAGCACTCGGGAGGCTGAGCAGGAGGCTGAGGCAGGAGGATCAGTGTGAGTCCAAGACCAGCCTGGGCTACCAAAGTGAGCTCAAGGCCAGCCTGAACTGCACAGCGAGACCCTGTCTCAAAAAGAAAAAAAAAAAAAGGTAAATCAGTTCTGATTTTCTTCTATTGTTTGTTTTTTTCTAAGACATAGTCCTTGAACTTGTGATCCTCCTGGTTCAGTCTCCCAACTGCTGAGGTCACAGGTATGCGCCCCATGTTTGGTTTTTTAAAAAATGTTACTGTGATAGTTAATTGTGTCAATTTGAGCAACACACTCCCAACCTGGGTGTGGGAGATCCACCCTAGGGAGGGTGATGGCAAGAATGGCATAAAAGGAAAACACAGAAGGTGCGCTTGCTTCTGCTTCTTACAGGAGATCCAATCTTCACCTCCACATTGGACATTGTCTCCTGACTTCTACTGCAGACCATTCAGCCTGCCATCATAGGTACTTCAGCCTTCTGATACAGATTCACACAGCACACTGCCCTGAGCTCCAGGCCTTGGACCAGATCCTTTGGATCCCCAGTGTGCAGACCCTCTGTGCTCTTCCACACCTGAGTATGGATGTCCAATGTGAGCCAATCATACAAATTCTTTTTTTTAATATGTATTTAGTACAGGGTCTAACTACACAAATTATACTTGTAGTGATCCTTCCTGTTTTTCAGCCTCCCAAGTGCTGGGATTATAAGCACACGCTACCATGTCATCTCAGTTGCTGTCTCAGCATGCTCCAGGAATGAGGCTGGCACAGCAGGCCAGGATTAGAAATCAAACCCCTGGATGCTGGTCCCTGTGTCTGCCTAAGTAGGCACTTTAATTCGATGAGCTAGCTGGTCAGCCCCATATAAATTCTTTAAAAAAAAAAAAAAAAAAAAAGAACTATAAATGCTGTTTACATCCTGTTAGTTTTTTTTTTTTTTTTTTTTGTCTTTTTGAGACAGGGTCTCGCTATGCGGTTGAAGCTGGTCCTGAGCTCACTTTTGTAGCCCAGGCTGGTCTCGAACTCCCACCAATCCTCCTGCCTCAGCCTCCCGAGTGCTGGGATTACAGGCATGAGCCACCACGCCCGGCTCATCCTGTTAGTTTTTACAGTCACCTGGGACTACATTTAGTTGTAACTGGTTAAAAACTGAGGCACCCTAAGTGTATGTAGGATGGAAATCTAGAAAGTGGTTTTCCTACATGTTGAACCCAAGGAAAAAGGCATGTGGCCCTTATCTAGTGACTAATAAGGAAAGCAGTTTATTTGTTCACAGAGGGGCAGCTCAGTCAACATCAGCTAGAATCAGTGGTTCTCAACCTGTGGGCCATAACCCCGGTTGAGGTTGAATGACCAAAACACAGGGGTTGTCGCCTAAAGCCATTCCAAATCATAACTGTAGCAAAATTACAGGTTTTTTTTTTTTTTTTTTTTTGGTGGGACCAGGGTTCGAACTCATGACCTTGCACTTGCCCAGCAGGCACTTGTGCCTCGGAGCTATCTCCCCAGCCCCTTTTTGTCTTTTTGAGACAGGGTCTCACTATGCAGTTCAAGCTGGCCTTGAATTCACTTTTGTAACCCAGGCTGGTCTTGAACTTGCACCGATCCTCCTGCCTCAGCCTCCCAAATGCTGGTATTACAGGCGTGCACCACCACGCCCAGCTAAAATTAGTTTTGAAGTAGCCACCAAAATTATTTTTTGGTTTGGGGTCACCACAACATGAAGAACTATATTACGGGGTTACGGCATTAGAAAGGTTAAGAACCACTGAGCTAGATATTCCTTGTGGGGCTTTGACATCCATCTGGTGTCCTCATTAACTTTTCTGTAATCTCTAACCCTACCTGTATTTAACGTTGCCTGCCTGGCTTCAGCCTGCTTGGGAGCTGTATTTCAGCAACATACTTGCCAGCCTTGAACTGCCAGAAGAAATTACGGCACACAGGTCTTATGGGGTAGGTATTCTTTTTTCTTCTTTAAGGCAGATAATTCTTTATGTGCAGAGCTGCCTTCTGGAAAGAGGTGATTTGCTGTGTGGCCCTGGCTGGGGTGCCCTTCCTTTGCCACTCAGAAGGGATACAATCGTGGACAATTTAGTGATAAATTGCTGTCTTTCTTTTTGAAACTGTAAAATGTAAGCAATAGCAGCACATGGGGCTGGGGAGATAGCTCAGTGGAGTAAGTGCTTGCCTGGCAAGTGCAAGAGCCTGAGCTCAACCCGATTCTGAAAACAAAAACAAAAATAAAAACAAAAAATAACAGCAGTCTACCTTATGGGGTCATTAAGAGACTAAACAGGGTAGTGAATGAAAATGCTGGGAAAGCATGGTATGGGGAGGCCAAGGGTCCAGAGTTGGTGGCCCTTTTGTCTTTTCTTGTTCTTATCTGTTTGTGCTCTTCATTTCTTCAGTGTATTTAATCTTTTTTTTTGGGGGGGGGGTACAGGATCTCCCTATATAGCTTGGACTCACAGTGATCCTCCTGTCTCAGCCTCCCCAGCATCGGGATTATAGGTGTGCACCACCACACTTGGTTTTGATGGCTGCCTCAGCACAGGGCTGGCACAGCATGCAGTACCAGGGATTGAACCCAGGTCCTTACGCTTGCTAGGCAAGCAGTAAGACCACCGAGCTATTTTCCTGGCCCCGTCATCATCACTTCAATGGAGCCTCTGGAAGCTCTGGGATGGGCTGGATTCCATTCTGCTGAGCAGACTGATGCTGCTGGCATCTGGAAATGAACCACAAGTGACTATCCCTTTGTCTCTACCACGTTTTCCCTCTTCACATTCCCTTGGTCAGGATCAGCTTTTTTTGTTAAGAGGAAGGGTTTTTTTTAGCTCACAGTTTGCAGAGGTTTGAGTTCATAGCGGGTTGCGAGGTAGGGACACATGCAGAGGCACAACAGTTCATGGCAGTGGAAGACAGCAAAAGCAATGAAGAGAGAGAAACAAGGAGACTAAGAAAGAGACAGAGAGAGGCAGAGACACACAGACAGATCTAAATTCTTGTATCTTTGTATGTCTTGTATAAAATCTCTTTCTCTAGGAAGCACTGACTGATGTAGATTTTGGCACTGGCAATGGGGTCTGGAATGCTTCTACCCATATTTATTTGTTTGGAGACAGGGTCTTGTCATGCAGTTCAGGCTGGCCTATAACTCACTATGTAGCTCAGGTTGGCCTTGAACTCATGGCAATCCTCCTGTCTCAGCCTCCTGAGTGCTAGGATTACATGAATTTACCACCATGACTGGCTACCACCAAGATTTCACAGGGCCTGGAAGCCAGGCAGTGTGCACCTGAGAGGGCAATGTGTGAAGTCGAAGATGCAATGGAGATTCCAGAAGGGTGGAGAAGCTAGGAACATGGATCACCTAAGGAAAGCTGCAAGGAGTGAGCAAAGCTGACTCAAGAGAGAAGCATGAGAGTGACAATCACGCAGCGTCACATGGGTGGAGCCATGTGAACCCTTTGGAGTTCACACCTTGCCACAGACTGACTCAGTTGCTACACACAGAACTACAGGATTTAATGATTGCCCCATTGAATACTGGACTTGCTATGGTTCCATTCCTTTCTTCTTTTGTACTTTTGGAATGGTAATGTTTATCTTATGCCACTGTATGTTGAAAGTATTTAACTTTCATTTTATTTGTGCAGGGGATTGAAGTTAAGTTTGCTTTAAATCTCAGAGATTTTGGACTTGGACTCTTCAGCAAAGCTGACAGTGTTAGGAATTTGGCCACTCTTAAAAATGGACTACAGGGCCCGGTGGGATGGCTCAGTGGTCTAAAGCGCCTGCTTGGGGAAGCTTGGGCGGCTTCAGGGACCGCGGTTCGATCCCTGGCACCACATGCTGCGCCAGCCCTGCCCTCGGGGTGGGTTGAGCCGGCCATAAAAATGAATGAATACACAAACAAAGGTTCTGAAACAAGAAAATAAATAAATAAATAAATAATTAAAAATGGACTACAGCTTTTCTGTCAGCCCGCCGACATGCCGAAAGGAAAGAAGGCCAAGGGCAAGAAGGTGGCCCTGGCCCCTGCTGTCGTGAAGAAGCAGGAGGCGGAAAAGGTGGTAAATCCCCTGTTCAAGAAGAAGCCGAAGAATTCTGGCATTGGACAGGACATCCAGCCCAAGAGAGACCTCACCCGCTTTGTAAAATGGCCCCGCTACATCCGGCTCCAGCGACACAGGGCCATCCTGTACAAGCAGCTGAAGGTGCCTCCTGCGATTAACCAGTTCACCCAGGCCTTGGACCGCCAAACAGCTACCCAGCTGCTTAAGCTTGCACACAAGTACAGACCAGAGACCAAGCAAGAGAAGCAGAGGCTGTTGGCCCGGGCAGAGAAGAAAGCTGCTGGCAAAGGGGATGTTCCCACTAAGAGGCCCCCAGTCCTCAGAGCAAGTGTCAACACCGTTACCACTCTGGTAGAGAACAAGGCTCAGCTTGTGGTGATTGCGCACGATGTGGACCCCATTGAGCTGGTGGTGTTCCTGCCTGCCCTGTGTCGCAAGATGGGGGTCCCCTACTGCATCATCAAGGGGAAGGCCAGGCTGGGGCGTCTGGTCCACAGGAAGACCTGTACCACTGTTGCCTTCATGCCAGTCAACTCGGAAGACAAAGGTGCGCTGGCTAAGCTGGTGGAGGCCATCAGGACCAACTACAATGACAGATATGATGAGATCCGACGTCAATGGGGAGGCAATGTTCTGGGTCCAAAATCTGTGGCCCATATTGCCAAGCTGAAGAAAGCAAAGGCTAAAGAGCTGGCCACTAGGCTGGGCTAAGTGTACTCTCGAGTTTTCTGTACATAAAAACAATAAACTGTCCTTAATGCAGCGTTTAAAAAAAAAAAAAAAAAAGGACTACATGGCTTTTGCATAAGGGGTGTACATGAGTCTTTGGGAGGTCAGGGGCAGAATACTATGATTTAAGCTGGGCGTGGTGGCGCACGCCTGTAATCCCAGCACTTGGGAGGCTGAGGCAGGAGGATTGGTATGAGTTCGAGAGCAGCCTGGGCTACAAAAGTGAGCTCAAGGCCAGCCTCAACTGCATAGCGAGACCCTGTCTCAAAAAGACAAAAAAATTAAGAAAAAAAAGCAGAAACATTAAAAAAAAAAAAAAAAAGAATATTATGATTTATATCTAAATGTCCCCCCAGCCCTCATGGGGTCATAACTGGGGATTTTAAGAGATGCTGGATCTAGGTTATGTGATGCTCAGATTAAGGGTATGTGATTACTAAATTAGTTCACAGGCTAGGTGTGATGGTGCATGCCTATAATCCTAGCATTTGAGAGGCTGAAGCAGGATTACAAGTTTTATACTAGTTTGAACTACATAATGAGCTCAAGGCTAGCCTGAACTACATAGGAAGATCCCATCTAAATCAATCAATCAATCAATCAATCAATCAATCAATCAATCAATCAATCAGTCAGTCAGTCAGCTGGCTGACCAGCTAGCCAGCCCACCCACGTGCCCACCCACTGATTGGTCTGGCATATGCCTTAATTTGTTCTGACCCCCAAAGTTAAAGGAGGAAAGTTTTTGTCGCTCACAGCTTGTAGAGGTTTCAACTTATAGTTGGCTGGCTCCAAGGCAGGGTGGCATGGTAGAGGGGCATTGAGAGGAGAAACAATTCATGGCAGGGAGAAGACAGTAAAAGCAAGCAGCAGGTGACAGCAGGGACAACAGCACTTTTATTTCTGCCCATTATGTTCTATCCAGGGTACCCATCCACTTCCAGTGTATAGTAGTCATGCCCAGAGTGGGATACCATCAATCCTAGCATGAAAACTGTGATTCAATCCCAGTATCACATCTTTTTTAGACAGGGACTCACTATGCAGTTCAAGTTGCCCTTGAATTCACTATGTAGCCCAGGCCGGCCTCACACTCTCAACAATCCTCCTGGGGCCTGGCAGGATGGCTCAGTGGTCTAAATCACCTGCTTAGGAAGGCTTGGGCGGCTGCAGGGACCACGGTTCAATCCCTGGCACCACATGCTGTGCCAGCCCTGCCCTCAGGGCAGGCTGAGCCAGCCATAAAAATAAATAGACAAACAAACAATCCTCCTGCCTCAGTTACCTAGTGTTGGGATTACAAGGTGTATGTCACCATGTCCAGCTTTAGTGTCACATCTCTAATCCCAGCAGCACACACTTTAGATGCAGCCACCTCTGAAAAGCTCCACTATGACCACAAGATTCTCTGGGGGGACAGCTAGACAAACTTTAACAACATAGCTCTGGGTATAAATAATGGGAAGATCCACCCTGGTGGTGTGATTGGCCGGGAAGGGATAAAAGCAAGAGGCGGCCAGCTGTTGCTGCCTCCTCACTGCTTCATTGCTTTGCCATCTTCTTGAACCTTTTTTCTTCTGCAAGGCCACCCTGCCATAGAACCAACCAACTATGAACCAAAACTTATATAAACTGTGAACCAAATAAAACTTTCCTCCTTTAACTTTGGTTGCTGGGTATTTTGTTGCAACAATGAGAAGAGATACTAAGACAGCTCTTTGCTAGAAATACAAACTGATACACTGGTAGTAAATGCTATGTGAGGATTTTGGGTAGGGGAGTGACACAAGTTCTTGCTATGTAGTTCTGACTAACCTCAAACATGTAGTGATCGTCCTACCTCAGCCTCCTGAGTGCTAGCATATACAAGTGGTCTGTCTGTTAAGATTTGTTTTAG
>PVJA010044418.1:0-16178 GCA_004027025.1 Myocastor coypus | reverse complement strand
AAAAATAAAAATGGGCTGCAGATGAAGCTCAGTACACCTCTGGGCTCAATCTCTGGTACCACAAAAACAAACAAAATTGTGTTAACTAGCTGTAGGATTCAATGGGATAAATCAAAAGTAAATAGAAGTTTTTAAAAACAAGACAAAAGCAAAAACAATGAGTAAGAAAAAAGGTCAATAGATACTATTTTGCTCAGCAGCAAACAACAGTAATAAAATCATAAGGCAAATGCCAAATATACTTAAAATCTGTAATTCTGATAGCTGAGCATGGTGGCACACACCTGTAATCCATGCACTCAGGAGAATGAGGAAGGAGGATCACCATGAGTTTGAGACCAGCTTGGACTCCATAGCTAGATGTTGTCCAAAAGCAAAAAACAAACAAAAGAAACTTGGACATTTTTTATAAGAAGCCCTACAATTAATAGAACCTTCCTCATAACCTAATCTTTATTTAGACTTTGGTATGTTACAAAGGAAATTAAAGCTATTTAAAAATAACAGCAGTTAGGAACACCAGCTGATTATAAACTAGTCCACATGAAATGTCAAAAGAAATACCTTTCTTCTTTTTTTTTAAAGACAGCATCTTGCCATGTCTCCTGTCCTGGCCTCAAACTCCCAGTGACCATCTTGCCTCAGTCTCCCAAGTGCTGGAATGAAAAGTGTGGACCATCATACTCTTCAATCATTTGTCTACTGTCAAACTTCAATTCTACCAGCGTGATGATTCATTACCGCAAAACATCTCAGGAATATATTCCTACATCGAATTGCTTTATCATAAGAAATACAGTCATAATCCCAACACTCAGGGAGGCTAAGGCAAGAGGATTGTTGAAAGTTCAAGACCAACTTGGGCTACAAGAATGAGCTGAAGGCCAGCCTGAATTGCACAGGAAGAGCCTTTCTCAAAGAGACAAAAGAGAAAGGGGGTAAGGAGAAGGGAGAGAAGAGGGAGGGAGGGGAAAGGGAGGAGAACAGACTAGGTACTGGCTACACTGACATTTAGTATACAGAAGTGACAAATTTTAACCAAAAATTGAATCATGTTCATAAGCAGACCTTCCTCCAGAAATCCATTTAACAAATTCCACAAATTCATTCAACACTTCATGAACTGCTAGAATATCCCAAGCACTGTGCTAGGTACTGGGGATACCATTATAGGGGACACTAGCTCCCTCAGAGCTCCTGGCCCACATGCCTTAAAGAAAGTAGCCTAGCCAGGAAGATAGCTCAGTATAATAAGCACCTGCCTGGCAAGTGCAAGGTTCTGAGTTCAATTCCCAGTATGGCAAAAAAAAAAAAAAAGCCGGGCGTGGTGGCTCATGCCTGTAATCCCAGCACTCGGGAGGCTGAGGCAGGAAAATTGGTGTGAGTTCAAGACCAGCCTGGTCTACAAAAGTGAGCTCAAGGCCAGCCTCAACTGCATAGCAAGACCTTGTCTCAAAAAAAAAGACAAAAAAATAAAAAATTTAAAAAAATAGTAGCCTATAAAGTTGATCTAATGATCATCATGTTAACTAAACAGGACTTACCTTCCCTACCAGATCCTAGTAGCATTCCTAAAAATCTAGTCCCTTGGTTGCTGGGTAATAGTATGGAAAATAATTACAGAATTTAAAGCTAGAAAGATCCTTTCTTCAAATAGGAAACTGCCCAAACTTTTTCACATTTACTATAAGCAACTCCCCCTTTTAAATCAAAACCTATCTTGAACCAATCTTTATTTTTCTAACAGTAATCTCTTTACCTATATACCCTCAGAATCACAGTCTCTGTTTTTTCCAAGCCAAAAACTTTCGTAGGCATTGTTTTCTTCCACTAGCTTCCTGCTTGGTCACTCATAGTTTTACCTTCCCCATGCTTCTGGTTAAGGCTACTCTTCTTCAGTTATCATCTAATTTCTCCAAACTCAGTATGTCACATTACACTTTGCAAAATCACCTTCCTTGTTGGTCCCATGGAATCTGGCTTCTGTCTCTACTCTTTATGTGTTAACTACCAACATCCTGCCAACCTGTTCCCTTGGCATGCTGTTGGAAGACCAGCTTCCAGTCAGGCAGGACTGACATGTCACCCACCTGGACTTCTCACAATCTGAGCTGAATCTTTGTGTATTCTCATTCCTTGTGGCTCCTCCTAGTCCAGGATCATGTTGGCACTGATTTCAAAGGCCCTCAGTCTTAAGAGCTTAGGACAAAGAGAAGAAAAAGTTTTTCTTCTCTTCTTTTTTTTTTTCCGGAACCAATATTGATTAGAAAGTTTGTCACATCTGCACCCTGTGTTCTGTATAACATTTGTGAAGACAACAATATGCAGTGTCACAACTATTGTGAATGTGATATTAACATGTTTTGAAACTCTCATATTGTTATCTCTTATTAAAAGTAATAAAAATTATTGGCGCACGCCTGTAATCCCAGCACTCGGGAGGCTGAGGCAGGAGGATTGGTGAGAGTTCGAGACCAGCCTGAGCTACAAAACTGAGCTCAAGGCCAGCCTGAACTGTATAGCGAGACCCTGTCTCAAAAAGACAAAAAAAAAAAAAAAAAAAGGTAATAAAAATTAAAATAAAAAAAAAAGAGCTTAGGATCCATCTCCTCCCATACCAAACCAATCACTGCAGCCTACTGAATCTACTTTTATACACATCTACACCAACACTTTTTTTTTTTTTGTAGGACCGAGGTTCGAACTCATGACCTTGCACTTGCCAGGCACTTGTGCCATGGAGCTATCTTCCCAGCCCCTACACTCTTCTTTCCTTCTCATTTACATTTATTTGTTTGTTTGTTTGTTTATTTATTTATTTATTTAGTCTTATTATCTTCCCCAGGCTGGCCTCAAATTCTTGGGGTCAAGCAACCTTCCTGTCTCAGCCTAGAATATCTGGGCCTATGGGTGCTGCTCTCTCTGCTACTTCTTAATCCCTCACCAATCTCTTATCACATTTCCAACTGTGTTTCTAAAAACCAGGCAGCATAAACCAAAAGTATAATTTTCATACTTTACACTACTGTTCTAAAGGTATCTGAGTCTCTTTACTTCTCATAGGATAAACTATCACTGTCTCTTTTTATTATATTGTGGATTTTCCTACTTCTGAGGAAAATCCCACTACTCCCTATGCCCACTATCTCCTCTAACCTCACATTTGGAGGGGGTTCAATTCATGTAAAGTATTTTGGCTATGTCCATCTCTCTACTTCTGAGCCTTTGCTGGCACCATTTCTACCTTCTGAAATATTCTCTGAACTATCCCAGTCTATTTACACTTTATGTTTGTTTCAAAGACACTTTCTCCGATCTGATGTATTCAGTGAAGCACTTGCTGATTTCACTGGTGGAAGACCATTCTAACAGCAAAGGAAAGACCTGACACTATGATCTGAGACAAAATTAAGGCAAATATGGAGACCATTGTTACTGAAATGGAAGAAAAGGGATTAGAGACAAGATAAGAGAGGTAGCCAGGCTATGGTGGCACAAGCATATAATCCCAGCATGCAGGAGGCTGAGACAGCAAGACTGTCATGAGTTCAAGGCCAGCCTGTGCTACACTGAGTGTGAGGCCAGCCTGATTTACAGAATGAGACTCTGTCTCCAAAAAGAACACAAAAGATCAGAGGGATGATAACAGGCCAGATCCTTTAGGGTCTTCTTGCACACTGGAAAGACTTTTTAAATCTAAGCAAAAGGTAGATCAAATGCAAGATTTAACAAAACATACGAATATGAAATATGTGGTGCATGCCTGAAATCCCAGTGCTTAGGAGGCTGAGGCAGCAGGCCTGCTTTGAGTTCAAGACTAGGCTAGGTACATAGTGAGTTTAAGACTAATCTGAACTATATAGAAAGAATCTGTCTCAAAAACTAAAAAAAATAAATTAATTAAATTAAAAATTAATCATGCTGACAGTGAACAGATCATACATGGAGAAAGCAAGCCATATACAGAGAACAAGCCACAAATAGAGAAGCAGATATAGATTCAAGGAAATTTGTTCAGAGGTATTCCAATTTGGATACGAGATGAGAGTGGAAACAGTAAGAATTAAAATTGGGATGTAGACACTAACTCAATGGGAACATAAAAACAAGAAAGAAGCTAAAGATGACCCCAACTCATTAGTTTAAATAAGTAAAAGAATACAGACATCACTAAAATGGGAGACAGAATACACTGGAGACAGAATAGCTTTGGGGACAGAGATATCAAGATAGGGCTGGGGATATACCTCAATGCTTACCACATGTGAAGCCTAGAGTTTAATTGCCAGTGACACACATTATACTCACACAGAGATATAGGTTCCAGACGTAAGTTTAAAATAGATACAGAATAACTTGATTCACAAGCTTAATTTTTTTCATGATTTTGGTTGCAAATTGAATTGGATGATAACTGAATCAAACTTCCTTAAAAAGTCATCACTGAACCTAATCATTGAATTTGATTTGGTTCTCATCCAATTTGGTTTGTGACCAGAATTGTGCAAAGAATTAAGTTTGTGAACCAAGGTGTCAACTGTACTGGGCATCTCCATCAGTCACTTTCTCACTACAAAGTACTTGACACCTGCATTTAAAGGAGGAGAGGTTTATTCTGGTTTACAGTTTTGGTTTACTTGGCTCACACATTTGTAATCTGTGACTGGCTGGTTCCAAAATACAAACATCACAGTGGAAGGATGTGGAGAAGCAAAATTACTCATTTGTAGCAGGGGAACAGTGCCAGAGAGCAATGGGCAAGAGACCATATACAGAATAAGGACAATAACAAATTCATAATTCCACTTCACATAATAGAACTATCCTACACAAAAGCAGAAACTCAATAATCCCATCCCCAAAATCCAAGTCTCTTCTGAGACACAAGGCAAATTCTTAGCTGTTAACTTGTGTAAAAGTCAAAAATATACTACATAATTCCAAGGTACAATGGTACAAGGAAAACATTCCCTTTCCCAAAAAGTGGAAGAATGGACAGAAAAGAATTATACCAAAACAAGATCAAAATCTAGCAAGGCAAACTTCAAGTCCATTATGTCTATCATCTAGGTCAACCGTGGTAGACATGATTGCTAAAGGGCTTGGGTGGCCGCATTCCTGTGGCCTTGCTGGAAACAACCCACATAGCATTTCTTGGACTGGTTCCACTCATACTCTTCAGCTTTCCTCAGCAAATATTCCAAAAACTTCCTAGGATCTCCATTGTTTCATACACTATATTCTCAAAGGCTCTTTCCCTAACCCTCCAGATCTTCCTTTGAAATCTGGATGGAAGTCTCCCTAATCCCACAGCCCTCTCATTCTAAATGCCAGTACAGCCAACATCACAAAGACAATGATATGATAACATATCATATCATTGTCTGCTTTTGTGTGGGATAGTTCTATTATATGCCTTTGGTCCCTGAATCTCACTATATTGTCAGCAGGAGCATTAGCTAAGCCCCTTTGGACAATGGCTATAGCAACCTTTGAATTCCCGGCTGGCTGAGCAAAGTGAAATGAATCTGAAGAAACCAGTTCCACAAAGGCTCCTCTTAAGCAGGACATCTCAGACATTCTCTTCAAATGAAAGGTCTTGTTGATCACTGAGATGCCCTCAAACATCTTCTTTCTTATCCCTGTGCAAAGGACTTGGATTCTTTCCGATGATCTAATCATTTTAGCAGCCACCTTTCTTATGGTCCCAACATTATGCATGGCTCTTTCTGGATCAAAATTTAAGTTTTCCAAAGTTTTCTTGCTCTGCCTTTTGCCCCTGAGTCTCACTATATACCTAACTAAAAGCAGACAGGAGTACCCAGCCATAGCATGAATGTAGGGCTATCTTGAAATTTCCTCCACCTGATTAGTCTACTGCCCTTAACCTCAGTCCTCTTTTAAAGTCTCAGGACACGGCCAAAACGTAGGAAACATTTCTGACAGTGTGTAACACCTTTGGCCTCTAGTCCAAATGCCATCAGAGTTGTTGTTCCCAAGTGAAATCTGTTGAGCCTGGCTTTTACTGTCTGCATTCCTATTAGCATTCTGGCTTCCCAAGCTCTAACCAGAACCATCAGTCAAGTTCTGCCACCTGTATTCCAAGGCTTCTTCTCTAACCCACATTTCCAAATCTTTCCAAACCAGCAGACTTATTTCAAAGGCTTCAAACCACAAAACCACAATCCCACTTGCTAATGCCAGTTAATCATCCTCCCTTCACTGGGGCAAAATATCCTACACCAACAATTTAAAAGCCTATTTGGGGGGCTGGGGAGATAGATAGTTCCGTGGCAAAAGTGCCTGCCTGGCAAGTGCAAGGTCGTAAGTTGGAACCCCAGTCCCAAACAAACAAACAAAAAGTCTATTTGGGCTGACAGTTTCAGTGAATGATAGGTTGGTTCCAAGGCAGAAATATCATGATGGAAGGGTGTGGAGGAGCAAAGTTGCTTAGTTCATGGTGGTTGGGAAGCAGAGAAGAGTAATAGTGCCAGAGAAGAGTGGTTGAGGGACCACATGTATTATCCAAGGTCATGGTTCTCTAACCCACCCAGATACACCAAAAAGCATGCTTTACTAATGTGTGACTCTTGTTAATCCAGTGAAATTGACATATCAGAATTAATAGTCACATTGGAGCTGGGGAGATGGCTCCGAGGCACAAGTGCCTGCTGGGCAAGTGCAAGGTCGTGAGTTTGAACCCCAGTCCCACCAAAAAAAAAAAAAAAAAAAAAAGAATTAATAGTCACAGTATCCAAGAGGAAATGTGAGTAGGAAATTTATTACCTAAATCTGAAATTCAGAGGAGAGCTTTTTACTAAGTAGATATTTGGTATTTATCAAAATATCAACAAAGCCTATCTCAGAGAATGCCTGCAATGATGGTTATCCTCTCTATATGCACTGTCCCATATGGTATATGTGTCTTGAAAAATGGCCAGGCTGGGCCTGGGAGATAATTTAGTGGCTTAATTGCTTACCTGGCAAGTACAAGGTCCTGAGTTCAATCCCCAGTACCAAATAAAAGAAAAAAGAAGGATGGCCGGTTGTCTGAGTAATTGAACTGTTAATTCTCACTGATTCAAATAGATACATGTTATTAGTGGTTATGTACCCAACAAACCATATACAGATAGAATGTAAACCAATGGGATTGGAAAATCCTAAATAGTTGAGTGCAAGTAGAGAAGATGCCTGAAGTTTAGGTATGAGTGTAGGTCCATAATATAGATTACTGATGAAGGGGGGTTCACCATAAACAACAGAATAGAAAAAATATTTAGTGTTACATTCAAATATAACTCAGGCTGGGGATATAGCTCAGCAGTGTAAGTGCCTGCCTGGCAAGTACAAGGCTCAGAGTTCCATCTCCTGTACTGAAAACAAAGAAACAAACAAATGAACAAACATAACTCATTCAGCAATGAATCACTGTATTTATATATACTATATATGACATACACATGTATACATTATGCATGTATTATATATACACATATATGAATGTCTTTCAAAAATGTTAAATGAAAAAAAACTCAGAAAAAAATTTCCATAAGATTAAAAGCAGACAAAAGAATATACAATGTAAGATTTCAGATATGATAAACCATAAAGAAAAACTAAGAAATTATTTAAATACAGGATAACATATAGGCTCTTTTTTGTTTTTTTTGTTGAGACAGGGTCTCACCATGAAGTTTAGATTACCTTTGAACTCAGGTCAATCCCTGCCTCAGCCTCTCAAATGTTGGGATTACAGGCATGTGCCACCATACCCAATTCATGTACGGTCTTATATATGGTCTTATATGCCTCTATGTAAAGATATATGACCAGAAAACAAATGCCCAAATATTGAGAGGAGGTATAATAAACATGTTAATAGCTCAGGCTCTCATGCTATACAGACATTGGTTAAATCCATGGTTTTCCAAGAAAGAGATGTGTGGTTATCCTGGTTTCAGTTTTGTGAACATCCCTCTCAAAAAACCCAATCTTGAATCTCTGGTTGGTCATCCTATGCTCTGGATTTCAATGAAAGTGAAGAGCAGTGGGAGAGACCCATACAGAAAATGTATTATCTAAAACAAAGTATTTATGTATATAAAACTGTTAAAACAGATGCTTCCTTTAGAACTATAAATTATGAATGCTGGGGACAATCAGAGTTAAACCTAATTTGCAACGAATGAATTTAGAATAAAAGAAAGTATTCTGAGTGGCAAAATGTCTGAACGAGGCACCCTACTACTTTTTTCTTTTTGCCCAGTGATCTTTTCATGTGTTACAGAGGATATTATAGTGTCCTGGAAAATATGTACCGGGGAAAAAAGTTTCATAGACTCTTCACCTGCACTAACCCCCTCTTAGTATCATTGCTACCATCACAGTCCAAGCAGTAGAGGCAGGTTTCTCTGCCTCAGATGTCTCTGTCTCTCTTTGTCTCTGTCCATTACATAGGCAGGTTTCTTTGCCTCAGATCTCTCCTCCCCCTTATATCATATGCAGTCACAGAATTTCTAAACTACCATATTCATTAGATCACTCCAGCTGAAAACTCTTAATGACTTCTTATCCAATATTCATTATTATTCTACTGTATTAATGGGGAGGGGGGTAGTGCCTGCCTAGTAAGCATGAAGTGGTGAGTTCAATTCTCAATTGCAGGAAAAAAAAAAAAAAAAAAAAAAAAAAAAAAAAAAAGGCCCAAACTAGCATTTTCCTATCTTTATGGTGTGGGACTAGGGCCTCCTAATTCCCTCAGGGAAAATTCTCTGAAGTTTCAACTAATCTCTCTGCCATCCTCTTAACACAAATTACCTGCACAAGTAAGCTGGATTACACTCACACCTACCCACATTCCACCCCTTTAGCCATTCCCTCCAAGGCCAGCCTAGACATGCTATTCTAGTACTGTCTCTCACTGTGTTTCTAAAGCACAACTTGTCATCCTGTCCTTTTTCTTAGCCTTGTCACATTCATTCTTTTCATCTGGCTATACTATACTATTGTGGAATGTCAAACCTCTCCCACCAAGTCAAAGTTTCCTGGGAGGCAGGCCGACCATGTACTTGTGCACGGCATCTATCCTGGTGCCCTGCATGTGTAACAGGTTCTACATATTACTGATAAAACCAGGAGTGCTTCAAATAACGACCCAAGTAGGGCCAGACAACACTGCCTATCTATCTCTATTTACTATATGTGATGCCAAAGTGAGCACGTCTATCTCTACAATAAACGATATTTGGCGTTACCTACACCACTGAAAATTTCAATTATCACAGAGCAGTGCAGAAGTGGAAGGAGCGCGCCACCGGATGGCAAAAAGAACCAACGACCTAATCCTGATTTTGACACAATCTCAACTATGGGAAAATCACACAATCCCCTTTGGCCGCAGTTGTCAAAGGGGTACACGAAGGAGCTCCTGCTATGGAGGATCCCAAGGGATCTTTAGGGTCGGTCCCCAACACCCGATACACTGTCTCCTCGCGGCCGCTGTGACAGGCAAACTTTTACAGTTCCCAACGCAGGCATTTCCCGGGTCCTGTAAACTCAGTAGCCTCAGGAAAAAGGTGAGAGCAAGGTGAGAAGCGGTTCCCCGAGGCTCACCGGATTCCTCCACCCGAGGGCGAGGGGGTCCAGCAGGTCCCTAGCCCCCTAGGCCGACGGCCCGAGCGGATCCCGGGGACTCAGTCGTACCCCACGTCCCCTGCACTCGTGACGCCCGCCCCGCGTCGCCAGCTCACTGCCCGCGCCCTCACCGGGCCCCGGCTCCCGCCGCCGAGCCGTCCTTCCAGGCTCTCGGGCGGCCTCGGCACGGTCGCCCGCGCCCCAGGCCGCCCCGACCGGCTGCGTGAGGGGCGGCGGCGGCGGCGGCGGCGGCTTTAAGTGCTGAATCACCACTTTGCAACGGGGCGCCAAACCACCGTGACCCGCGGGCCCGGAGGGCCGGGCGCGCTGGCCCCTTACCCACAGGGACGCTCCAGGGGCAGCAGGCGAGTGACGAGGAGGGAGCGAAGCGTGCTGGGCAGCGCGGGGTGCAGCAGCCACGCAAGCCGGTACCGCATACCCCAGCGCAGCCACTGGGATCACAGCGAAAGCTTCCTCCTCGCGCCGGGAGCCGGCCCCGCGCACTGCGCATGCTCATTGCGCGCCGCGCCGGGCCAAGCAGCGCCGCGCCGCGCCGCGCCGCAGGGAGAGGCTTCCGCCCCGGGTTTTCCACAGAGCCCGACCCCGCGAGGGCTGCGGGGAACGCGGAGCTGCAGCCAGGGCGAGCGGGCCGCCTTCTGGCCCGCTAGCTCCTGTGCGGGCGGCAGTGGGGATCCGGCGTGGGCGCGGGCACTGTCGCGCACGGCCGGGGCGCACGCTCCGTTCCCGAGGCAGCCGTGCTGGCCGAGGCCGGGCTCCGCGGATGTTGAGACAAGGTGCCCTGCGGTGGCGGCGAGCCGGGAGCGTGGGCTCCCTCGACAGCGCCGGGGGACCCAGGCCGGGCGGGAAGCGGAGGAGCTGCGAGGGAGGCCGGACCCGGGCGTAATTGCCGAAGAGGGGGCCCTAGCGGCCTGAAGACTTATGTGCGCAGGAGACAGGCTCAGCGGAGGCTTTTGTGGACTGGAAATTCGACATTTTTGGAGGGCGTTTGGGCGGAGGTGCGGGGGGGCGGTATTAGGGGGAAGAATACAGTGAGCTCCCTTGTATGTGTCTGACGGGGCCATCCAAATATTCCTTCAAGTGGCAATTTAGTGGGAAGGTGCAGTGACACGTTGGGCGAATGCATCATGAAATACTTAGAGACTTTGATAGTAACTGCAAATACATGGTTTTTGGAAGAGAGTTTTTAAGTTTGGGAACTAGAAATTGAATTCACACTAAGCTATATCCCTAGCTGTTTTTTGTTCTTTAGCAGTAAGCCACCAAATTGCCCAAGCTGGGCTCAAATGTGTGATCCTTCTGCCTCAGCCTCCCGGTGTTAGCATTACAGATGTGCACCACTTCCCAGTGATGTTTAAAAGCACCCTAAATTATTAGTCCCAGTGCAGAGAAGGCAATTATCTTGGAGCTGCTCTGTTGACTGTTAATGAAGACTCTGAATGTGTTCATACTTATTTAATTGAATCTATAAATAGCTTCAGTATAGAATAGATTGTTTCGTAGGTCCTGAAATACATAATTTGGGGTGCTCCTTATGCAACATAATACAAATTATGATTATAAAGTAAAACTAAACATGTAGAAAGGGAAAATAAATCACAGCAAATGACTCAAGATTTGGAGATTCAGAACTCTACTAGATAGGGGCCAGCAAAATAGCTCCACAGCACAAGTGCCTGCCTGGCAAGTGCTTCAAACCCCCATCCGGGAGGAAAAAAAAATAAAGGAACTCTACTAGACTATTTATTAGAAATACAAAAAAAAAAAAAAAAAAAAAAAAAAAAAAAAAAAAAAAAAAAAAAAAAAAAAAAAAAAAAAAAAAAAAAAAAAAAAAAAAAAAAAAAAAAAAAAAAAAAAAAAAAAAAAAAAAAAAAAAAAAAAAAAAAAAGAAAAGAAAAGAAAAGAAAAACCATACATAGGACTGGGGATGTAGCTCAGATCTTGAGTTCAATTCCTGGTACCAAAAGAAATGTTTACATAAAAGTGCTTCCAAAATGGACAGGTAGCACACACATATAATCCCAGAACTAGAGAAGCTGAGGTAAAAGAATACTACATTTGAGGTCAACCTGAGTTACACAGTTAAACCTTCCATTTAAAAGTTTTTAAAGGCCGGGCGGGCGTGGTGGCTCATGCCTATAATCCCAGCACTCGGGAGGCTGAGGCAGGAGGATTGATGGGAGTTCGAGACCAGCCTGGGCTACAAAAGTGAGCTCAGGACCAGCCTCAACTGCATAGCGAGACCCTGTCTCAAAAAGACAAAAAAAAAAAAAAGTTTTTAAACTTTCCAGAAGGGTGTTAGTGTTAGAGGGCTTATTTCAGAAGGCCATGGGTTTGAGTCCCAACATGGCAGCTGGCTTCCTCTCTAGCATGCCCAGTTCGAGAGGTACACAAGAGAGGGCCCTGCAATTTTCATTTCATTATCTTCATGATAGCTCTACCTCTGGTAGGGATGTATGTGCTGCATAGGAAAAAGTACTAAAGTCTCAATAAAGAGGATATAAACAGAAACTTCACAATTTTGAGGGTGTGCCATGTGCCTGTCATTAGCCATTGATCCTCCAAAATGACATTCCCTACTTGCCAGGGATGAGAAAGCTGTGGTACACAAAGGTCAAGTGCAATGTACATGGAATCCAGGACTGATTCCAAAATCCTCTGGCTCTTTGTTGCTGGCACAGGTATGTATTGAGTGCCACTTAGGTGTCAAATAGTAGTGCTGAGAATATAGCAATGGGAAAAAAATACAACAGTGTTTATCTTTGTGGAGCTTCTGGCCATGCAGGGAAACAGAAAATAAGCAATTAGTAGTATGGAGAGAACGGACAGGGGAACAGGGAGAAAAGCAGTAGGGAACTTTTTTGGGGGGGACGGGCTCAGGAATGGAACTCAGGACCTTGCATTTGCCAGGCAGGCCACTGTGCCACTGAGCTACATTCCCTGCTATATACCTGGCAAGGCACAGCTTTTAAATGAGATGGTCAGAAAAGGCCTCTGTGAAGAAGTGACATTTAAGCAGAGCCCAGAGTAATGATAGAAAATGGGCAGTAGAAAGATCTGTGGTATGTTTCCTACCCTCACACAACCCAGACCCGAGTTGAAAAGGAGAAAACACTAGTACCCAGAAGTCACTGCAGATGGGAAAATTATATATATTCAAATACAAGTGTTCTAATATACTTGAACCAAAATGTAAATTTTTTTGGTCATAAGCCCTTTTCAGTACCCCAGTTAAAATATGGTTCACCATGGAGCTGAATCAGAAGTTCCTGCTGAATGGGGAGTGGGTGTAAACCCAGTGGTGATAGATTGGCAGGTAGATACTTATTTCCTAACTGAAAGATTCCTTCCTTCTTCCCTTCCTTTCCTCACCCTTCCTTCCCCCCCCCTCTCTGGACTCTTGTCTCTCTGTGCTGATCTACAGCCTCTGCATAGAGTGAGTGTAAGGCAAGCCTACCCTACATAGAGCACATCTCACAAAAACCCAAAAAGCAAAACGGGAATATTCATGGAATACCACATAGTAAATGGAAAAAAAGAACAACAAAAATCAAAGATGGTAAAGCCATACAGAAAAGAGTATGTCCTGTGGGGCCAGGGAGATAGCTCTGTGGCACAAGTGCCTGCCTGGCAAGTGCAAGGTCATGAGTTCAAACCCTGGTTCTGAAAAAATAAAAAAATAAAAAAAAGAAAAGAGTATGTCCTGAAGGGGAAGGGCCAGGGAGATAGATCAGTGGCATAAAGGCCCACCTGGCAAGTACGAGGTCCTGAGTTTGATCTCCCTGTACTGCAAAAGAAAAACAGAATGTGCACTGTTTATGTCCACCTATATGAAGGTGAAAACAGTTAAAAACCAATCTCTGTTCCCAGTCTGACTGAGCACACCTGTACTCCTCAAACTCTGGGAGGCTGGGGCAGGCAGACTGTAAGTTTGAACCCAGTGTAGGCAACTTAAGTGAGTTAGTGAGACACTATCTGAAAAATAAGGGAAGAGTTGTAGTTGCAGCTGAGTACAAAGGCTGTGGGTTGAATCCCCAGCGCCATAAATACTAAGAAAATAAAAAAGTACCATTCTACAGTGCTAGAAGGCAAAAGAGAGGGTACTGCTTTAGGGTGACAGTGATGGAAAGGGAAAATAAGGTGAGGCAGGCTGGGGTGTGTTTTGCATGGTGTGTATAGTAAACAGTCAATTGAGCTGTACATTTATAAATTATTTTATTTTTCTGTCTGCAATACTTCAATAAAACCTCCAAAGATATGTAATCTTCCAAAATTTGAGATAGATTAACCAAAGGAAAAAGGGTGGTCCTTATTTGGGCTTCAACTTGAAGCCCCTTGTGAAAAAATAAGCTCTAGACAAGCAGGAAAATGAGACAATGTTGATACTAGTTTTAGAGATATGTTAGAAGCTACAATTATTTTTGTTTTGTTTTTTGAAATGGTCTTGTTATGTAGTGCAGAGTGTCCTGGAACTCACTATGTAGCCTAGATTGGTGTAGAATTTAGGGCAATCCTCCTATCTCAGCCTCCCAAATTCTGGGATTACCAGTACATATAACCATGTCCAGCTTCCCAAATGTCTTTGTTTTTTATTTTATTTATTTATTTTGAGACAAGATCTTGCTAAATTGCTCAGGCTGGGCTCAAATTTGCAGTCTTCCTGTCTCAGCCTCTCAGCATCCTGGGATTACAGACTTGTGACACTATATATTTGGCTCAAAGTTACATTTTTTTTTTTAAAGAGTCCTCTGGGGCCAAAGGGATAGCTCAGTATCTCATAGTGAAATATTATGACATTAAATAATATAGCTAGGCTCTGGTTCAGAAAAGAAGGTAGAAGAAAGTCTACATAAACAGTATTGCGGGCCAGACGATAACTCAGTGGAATAAGTGCTTGCCTGGCAAGCACAAGATCCTGAGTTCAATCCCTGGTACCACAAATAAAAATAAAACAGTAAAAAAATAAATAAAAATAAATAAAAATAAAACAGTATTGGTAGCCAAACGTAGTGGTGCATACCTGTAATTTGAGCATTAGGAAGACTGAGGCAAGAAGATCATGTTTTGAAGGCCAATTGGAACTATACAGAAAGGCACTGTCCCAAAGCAAACAAACAAAAGCTCCAGTGCTAGCCAAGAACTGATCATTACTGATGTATTTATTATATTGTTTTCTTTGGTATTGTATGTACCATTTTCCCATAATAAATAGTTTTTAAATGTGCAACAGTCTGTTGGGCATAGTGGTTCACACCTGTAATCCCAGAACTTGGGAGGCTGAGGCAGGAAGATCTCTGTGAGTTCAAGACCAGCCTGGGCTACATGATAAGTTCAAAGCCAGTCGGAATGTCTGAAAATTGAATAAATAAATGTGTAACAATCTAAGCCTACAGAAATAAAATATCTAAAGGCAATGTGAATTTAAAAATGTTTTTTGATAAATGATTTATTAGGGCCAGCCTGATAGCTCAACAGAGTAAAGCAGGTGCTCTGACAGACTCAGAGATTGGGGTTTGATCTCCTCCATGCATACCGTGCTAGCTCCGCTCCTGGGGAGCGTTGAGAAGGCCATTGAGACTGGGCACGGTAGCATGTGCCTGTAATTCCCGCACTTGGGAGGCTGTAAACAGGAGAATCCCTACAAATTGGATCTCAGTAATGAGACCCTGTACCTACATAGTGAGACCCTGTAGACACTGCCCTAAATACTGAAACAAAAATGACTTACTAAGGCCTGCAAGATGGCTCAGAGGTCTAAAGAGCCTGCTTAGGAAAGCTTAGGCAACTGTAGAGACTGGGGTTCGATCCCAGGCACCACATGCTGTGCCAGCCCTACCCCCAGGGTAGGCTGAGACGGTCATAAAAAAAGGCTTATTAATTATGAATTTGTTAAGAGCTCTCCTAAATGACTCATACTTAGTACTGGGGAATGAACCTAGGGCTTTTGCACTGAGCTACATCTCCAATCCTTTTATTTTATATATTTAATAAAAAAGGGTCCTAAGGGCCAGCCATATAGCTCAGCTGATTAAAGCACCTGCATAGGCAGAGCAAAGCACCTGGAGTTCAATCCCAGTCATGCTATGCAGGCCCCGAGTTCTGGGCACACTGAGCTAGCAGTGATTGAGACTGAGAGGTGTTGGGCCCTATAATCCCAGAACTTGGGAAGCTGAAAACAGGAGAATCACTAGGGTCCAATCCATATGGTGAGATCCTGAAGACCCTGTACTTGTACTAAATGGGAAAATAAATAATTAAAAAAGGGTCCTTGTAGTAAAACCCTGTACTACATATACAAAAAAAAAAAAAAAAAGGAGTGCCCTGCTAAGTCACTAAACTGACACAGGCCTTGCTAAGTCACTAAGTTGCTCCAACTAGGTTCAAACTTGTGATACTCCTGCCTCAGCCTCCCAGAGTTGGAATTACAGGCATATGTGACCATGCCTTCCACTTGCTATATCTGTCCCAAATCTTTAACTATCCAATCTAGACTATCTAAACTAGTCTTTTTTTTTTTTTTTTTT